>VWPV01009175.1:0-212562 GCA_013389885.1 Geococcyx californianus
AGTTATTAGTGGGGCCTGAGAAATGATATATAATTTAAACCAGGTAATTAGACTCCAGGTAATTTTTTAGATTATCACAAACAAAACAGCTGATGGGATAGATCTTTAAGTTGATGAAGCTACACAAATGAGGATGGCTATACTTCAACATTGTGTGGTATTAGACTATTTCTAGCCGAAGAAGGAGTATGTGGAAAATTAACAATAATTTTTGCCCAAAAATAGATGAAAATGGGCAGGTGGTGAAAAAATTAACCAAGGAGATTCACAAAATTGCCCCTGTACCAATTTAATCTTGGAAAGGACTAGATGTGGATTTACTTTTTTAGTTACCTGGGAGTCCATGGGTAACACATTTTATTTTATGTGTTAGGTATTTTTGTGTTATTATTGATTCTTCCCTGCTTGATTCCATGTTTTATAAAATTGATGACCCATGTTGTAGAGGCGATGCAAATAACAGCCATACCAGTGGATTCAGAGAGAGCCATGACAAAAGGAGTGACGAAAGTAACGATCAGTAGAGAGAAGAAGAATATCAGTGCAGAGGCAGAACAGATATTTCTCTGTTGGGAACAAATTAATTGAATTTGTAAAGCTTCAGCAAAATGAATGAGTATAAAAATAAGGGAGGATTGTGAGGGGATGTAAGCATTGTCATTTGTCATTTTGCTTAAGCTGTGAGCTGTAAATTCCTTGCCAGCAAGTCTATACCCTTATCCGGAAATCACTTCTGTTTAGGGTACAGGTGGACGAAAAGCATGTAGGGCCCGGGCCTCAACCAGGGCTCGTGCCAAAGATGTCACGGTTGTGAATAGGGCTATTGAATATCACTCAGGAAAATGCACCTGCACCAGCCGAGGAGGTGAAAAGGTTATTGCCAAGGAAAACCATGAGCCTTCATCCAGTGACTCCTGGAGACCCTGACAGAGCATGCACAGTTAAAAACGCCCCAGAATTGCAATATTCAAGAGGAGGGTCTGCTGAAATGGTGGAGCTAAGCAATTAGTTACTGCAGTTATTAATGACTATGTATTAGTATGACATTTAAGTA
The DNA here is from genome assembly GCA_013389885.1 of Geococcyx californianus. Lineage (NCBI taxonomy): Eukaryota > Metazoa > Chordata > Aves > Cuculiformes > Neomorphidae > Geococcyx > Geococcyx californianus. The sequence goes on from VWPV01009175.1 coordinate 1,055, forward strand.
TAGTCTGGAGAAGTAAGCAGGCATGCGTATGGCATTAGAGGTTTGCACCCAGCGCTATGATTAAACTTTTGCTCCACAGACTTTGGTCTCCCCTACAGTTTATTCGTAAGCTCCTTTCTTACAGTAGAATTAGAAAGCAATTTGACAGGAAACTGATTTGCATGATTGTCTTTCTCTGCAGAAATTGTAGTAGCGTGATTGCAATCATTTCTGCTGGTCAGCGTTTTTAGCCTTAACATAGTTACCTAGGAGCCAAGTAGCCTTTTTATGTAAGACTTCCTTTGGAACTGAAAGAAAAAGAGGAGAAAATATTCTCTGTGATGTTTTACTGTAGCAATTTCACATGTTAGTGGTGGCAAGCAACACAACCAGATTTCACATTTAGTCTTTACTTGAGGTGATATCTTCAGATGTGCTGGTTGTGAGAGCTACTTCTATAGAAAGTTGATTTGTATTGTTGCCTGGTTAATGCTCCCTGTAAAATATTTTTTTTTAAAAAATTAGACCTCCCAGTCTCTTCCAGTTGTTTGCAGAAATATTTGTATCCCTGTCGAGGAGATCATCAGTGTTAAGCAACACTAAATCAGTCTTAGTTGTTCTAGTTCTGTAGTCAAGGTACCCATATGGTACAATAGCTGTACACAAAGGAGGATGTGGTTGGCTGGTATTCTGGGACAGAGGGTGTTCTTCCCTTTGTAGTGAGTACAGTTAAAACTGATCCCATATAACTTTTTCATTGACAGGCTTCTTTACCTGAAAAAGTAAAATTTAGAGGTTTTGGTTGTAAATCTTGTAAATATATAAGGAAAATATTCAGCTTATTTTACAACCTCACTTTGGGAAATGGTTGCAGTTAAATGCTGGAGGTGTTGCATCTCAAATTGTATGTGTTGGAGAAAAGGAGTACTATGGGTTGAATGAAAGAAAATAGCCCAACAGCTTGAAATATTGTTAAGCAGGTATTCTTTAATTTTGATGCCAGAGAAGCACTGGGAATGTTCTTACTTGAGTGCCTCTGAAGAAAGCATGTAGGTGTACTGCTTATATTTACTCAACACATACATGTTCACCACAGTTCCCCAAAATCGTTACATACCATCTTGTATCTGATTTACAATACAACAGTACCCCCCTTATTGTGCGTTTGAGCCAATTCTGGCTGTTCCTGGTGATCCTTTGTTTACAGGTGTCTGATGGGCAAGTTTATCTCTAGCAGACAGCAGTGAAATACGGGATCCTTCTTTATTAACCAAGTGAACATGTCCCCTAGCCTCAGGGTTTAAGTGAGAAGAACCAGAGAACTCAGACGCTTTCACTTCAGTAGGTCCTCCACTGAACTGGCTGTTCTGTAGAGCACCACCAGGAAAGTTAGCAGTCTAAAGAATCTGCACCAGCTTAACTTCAGTGTTCTTCAGCCAGTGCTCCTGCTAGCAGTTCACCTCTCCAGGACCCCTCCTCAGTCCCTGTGCTTTGATGCTGCTTGGATGTGGGAGGAGCCTGAGTCCATGCACTGTGTGGTGCTGAGAGCTTGCTCTCTGTCCCCTACCAGGAGCAGTGACAGCCTGTTTCCAGCCATGGTGGTCCTGAGACATCTGGCTTTGGAATGTGCTTGGCGCACCAGGGCTGTACGTGACAGTACACAAGGACCTACGGGTGCAGGCAGGATCTCTGCCCGTCTTGGAACTGCAGAGAGGTCAGCGTTCACGCTCCCAGTCCTTAAGTTAAACCAGCTAATCTAGTTCTCTGTACAGGAAGGGTACTGCTCCTTGGCTGGTAAGGTGATGGTGTGCATGTGTCTTGCCTTGGCTTAGTGCCTGTAATGAGTGTCTTCAGCTAGAAATTGCAAAATCTTCAAAGCTCTTTATTTTTTTTCTATTTAGAGAAATGAGTTTCTGAAGTCCCTGAAATGTTTAGTTTTCATCCTTATGCAAGATACTGAGAGATGTACTCTTTTCAGCCCTTAGGTAATTATTTACTTTATTATTGCACTGTAGTGAGATAGGATTAATGTAAATTACAAGTAGTAACAGAATATGAAATAAGACAACAATAAGCACAAGAGTAAAAGATAAAAATAGACTCGGGAATTACCCTAGTAGTTTGAGAATTTTATGCATTTGTAAAATGCTTGCAACTATGTTTAAACATTCTTTTTTTTTCTGATAAGGACTGTATTTTCAAATATTACGCATACAAGATTCACCTGGGATATAAGAATTTTAAGAAATTCAAATGTTCATTGACAGGAATGGAAAAAATATACTTTTTATGCAGGTTGTCAACCAGAATAAACTATTCCTTATATGTTATAATAACCATGGGATAACTAATAAGGGTGCAATAAAACCCCACATTCAATTGCTCTTTTTCCCCTTAAACTTTTCTCACTAGTCCTGTGAAATCTGGTTTTCTGCCTAGTTCTTTAGTTTGCTCTCCAAACCATTCCATATCCTTGGTAAACCTTAAGACCATTCTCATAAGTATCTTTGAATTATCAATTTTGATTGTAGGCAGTATCATGAAGTATCACATTTCATAAATTTGGGGTTACAGATTGAAAGCTTTAGATAATTCAAGTAGACACTGGTGAATGTTGAGCCTAATCTCTTGACAGCCTCCTGTCTCTGAAAGGCTGACAACTCAAAACTTAGTGCTCTAAAAGGCAAGGTGCAGGAGAACAGAAACCCGACTCTGGGTGTCATATTTAATAGTTATTTTCTTCTAATATTAGCAGTAACCAGGCCAATGACCTTTAACTGGGTGAAGTGATTTTTTGTTGTTGTTGGGGTTTTTTTTGGGTTTTTTTTGGGTTTTTTTTGGGTTTTTTTTGTTTGTTTTTTTTTTTTTTGTTTTTTTTTTTTAATTTATGGCCGGTGTCCTGGCAGGTGGTTGTGACTGTGCTGTAGTACCCCCAGCTCCTGCTACATGGAGTTTGGCTGTATGTGAATGCTGCTGTATATTGGAAGAAACTGTTAACATGAGAAGAAAATTGTTGCAAATGCAAGCCAGACATATATAGCACTCTAAAGGCAAATATAACATCATCATTTAAATGCATGCAAGGGAGCATAGTCTACTTGTACTTCTACTATATAAAAGCTCTGAGATTATGATGATTTGAATAAATTAAGAGTAAATACAGTCCGGGGTGATGTTATATTGAAAAGCCTAGGATGCGTTTTGCAGCAGATACTGTGATGTTGACTGCTAATTCTAGGAAAAAGTTCCTCAATTAAACACTTCTGGGAATCTTGGTTATATCTGATAACCAGGGAAATGGTGTACTTAAATATAAGCAAACTGTATTAACAAGGGGATTAGAATGTGATTTGATGTGAGAAATTTTTTCACTAAACTGTTAAAGATGATTATGTTTGTTTAATCTTATAATTTAAGTGCAGTAGAAATTTGGAAGAGCTGAAATTAAATCTATTTATTTAAGTGACTTACTTTGATACAGAATGCATCATCAAAAGGGCTTAATCTTGAAACTAGTTCTAAAAGTCTAGATTTTCTACGTGGCATGGTCAATTTATAATTTCCAATCTAAAACTTCACAAAACACTTTGAACTGTTAAGTTAGCTGCATCACGGAATTCTTATCTGCAGCTGTTTCTGCTTCCTCGTCAGGGGACAGAATCAAATGTTTTCAATGACTTCTGCATTTCTCTGCACAGAGGTTGCGTCCTGTGTTGAGATTGTTTTAATAGTAATTAGACAACTGTTACAGATGACCATGAGTAGCTAGTAGAATATGAGAACCACCAAGCCTAGACTATGAACCTACTTGTATTGATGTTATTGTTACCATTTCAGGGGATGGGAGATAATTTCAGTCAAAAACCTGATACTACTCACTTATTAATCAAACACTGAGCTTGGTTGCTTTGTAAATAAATGACATTTTCATTGCAGAAAAATGCTCTGTATTATTTGATAGCAGTCATTCCTTTCACTGTTAATTGAAGTTAATGTGTCTCCATTAGAACTGACTTCTATACTCAAGAATCTCTCCTTGGTTTATTGAATGGGTGCTTTACAGCTCCAGTCCAGATTCTTCCCTTTCATGGCATGAGTAGTCCTAATGACTTGATTATGTTGCCAGTTTATGAAAGAGGTGTTGCTCTATGGGGAATGAAATTAGAGCAGAGAAATTGGAGAGGAAGGGGAACTTGAATGAGGCTGCTCATGGACTTCAGGTTAGGTGTCTCTTAAACGCTTTGCTGTACGGGGGCTTGAAGCTGTAGGAACGGTATTAATGGATTGCTCAGACCTATAGACTAAATAAATGTGAAATGTTCCTACTTGGTTTTGCCATCACATACACTACAGGGAAAATTTACATTTTGTTCTAACCTGTGTTCCCATGCAATATTTGACTGTAAAACTTTGAGCTGTCAGACCTGCCATTTTTAAGGAGAGCAATAGCATATTTTTGGTTTTAGGTCTGTCTGTTACTTAAATCAAGAGACACTACGAAAGAATAAGACAGTTACATCCCTACTGCCTGTATTTTTATCTTATTCTTTTTTCCTTCCTCAGCCATACTTTTTATGAAATGTAGTAAAACCCACTCTTCTATTTGTTACAAGTCAAAAACCAGTGGTTTGTGCTGTGCACAATTCATTATGCCCAAGAACAATTTAGATAGTATTTCTACTAGAAGCTATGTTCAATTTTTCTACCTTCTAAAGACTAAAGAAGGACTGGAATGATTCCTGGGCAAGGGAGGGCAAATGACGTCAGGCAGTTGAAAATAAACTGAAGTTTCTGTTCTTTTATGCATTCTACATACTCCCAAGCCTGGGCAAGACAGAACTATTGTACTAGTGCTTACTGTGTCAATAGCTTGATAAACCTAGGGACACTCTATGAATCTATTCTTTTATTGAAATTACTTTGTTACTAACAGAAAAAAAAATATAAAATCTCCAAGTTTTGTGCCACAGAATCATGCTCACCCTTCTCTTGGGACCAGCAGGAATGGTTCTTTGAGTACTGCAGACACACATGTTGAAAGCTTTGGTGCAAGTTTTTTTATTGAGGTTTGATTCCTTGGTGTCACTCCAGCTCAGAAGTGTCTGTCTGCCCTTCTTAACTCTTTGAAGAGGTGGTCAGTAAAGGAAGGAGAATGATGGAGTGCTAAAAGAAAGAAAGAGGAGCATCAGACTGGGCATCAGCTTTGCCATACTCTTCTACTGTAATGATTTATGGTACATTGGCGTCAGCTGCTAATTTCTAGATTTAGTTTGAGAATGGCCATAACAGGCAACCTCCAGCAGAATACTGATTCTTTGAAACCTTTATCTGATGATCCTTTGAGGTAAATCCTACATAAACCTAACAAATGCTATTTTATGTTGTGAGAGTTTTTTCTTTTCTTTTCTTCCCTTCCCCCCCCCCCCCCCTTTTTCTTCCCAGCTCTGAACCACAGGAGCATTAACTCAGCTGAGAAGAATATAATGGAGTAGCTCTTTCATGTATGTTAAGAGAAGAGCTCCCTCTCTAGACTAAATGCACATCTGAGTAGTGACAATTGAGGTCTGTTTTCTATTGCTTGCTTACAATGTCAAGGGCGTGAGTTGCTCCTTTTATCTTCAAGAAGACCTATGGAGAGTTATATCCTCTGGGGGACTTAGATTTGGTGAATATTACAGCGAGATGACAAAGACTTTGAAATTGAGCTGATAGGGCTTAAGTTGTCAAGTCTGATGTACTTTTCTGATTTGTTTTGTGGTTGTTTTTTTTTTTTTTTCTTTTTGGTTTCATGATCATTCTTTAGTTGAGCCTTTTATCATTTTAAATATGGGTTTTCAAGTTGTTTATCTCTACCATGCACGTATCCGTAAACTATATGATGGTGACTGAAGCTTTAAAATCTGTTGATTTATAAATCAAAAATATCAGCAACCCCTCCCTCCTCCACCCCATTTTCACTATGAATGAAAATAAGCATATAATTGAACAATGGCAGATGATAGAAGGGTGTAATTAATGTTTTAGTTTGAAACAGTGAAAAATATTACGAGGCTGGGCATCATAATTGGAGTTTGAGGCAACACTTTCTGGCTCATAGCTTCTATTCATTTAGCACTTATTTGCTCCTTGGTGCATTGAGTGAAATGAATCACCAATAGATGTTGTGTGTTTGACTCGCTGACAAAAAATACCATTTAAAAATATCTCGGAATGAAATAGGCCATTATCCTTGTCACAGTGCTTATGGCTATAGCTTGCAGGAAACAAAGGCAACTCAAGGTAAGTGAAATGTGGGTGTCGATGAGTATCTTGCAGATAGCTCAGCAGCTGATCCTGTACAAGTAAGGACACTGAGATCATTGATGCTGAGGCATTACACTGCTCTTCTCAAGATTTTTTTTTCATAATAGCTCTCAAGTGAAATTTTTAATGAATTATTAATTTTGGAAATTAGTACATCCTGACCTCTTCCTTCTTATCTCCTCCAGTACTGCCCTCACACAAAGACATGTGGCTGCAATCTGTTAGCTGTTTATTAGTAATGGCTGTTCTTGCTCCTTGCTGTTCTACTCCTCAATGTTGTCAAGTCTAGAAAAAGCTTTCAGTTGCTTATATGCCACTTCAGGTTTTCCTGCACCAGGAAGCTTTGTTTACATTGGGTTAGCCCTTGGTTCTCCCAGGATCAAATCAGTGCTGGTTAGGAATATTGATTTTTTTTTAATGTGTTTTGTGTGTGTGTGTACTGTAGGGTTCATGCTAATTCCTATCTAACTTTTAATTATTTTTAAAAAATGTTTTCTTCCATCTTGACAGCTAATTAGTATATCGTGGTTGGTTGTTTTGTAAACTGAAGAAAATATTTCTCATGGTACTCTTTCTCTGCCTGGCAGACCATGTTTATTTTGAACATATCCAGTGATACCCTCATCTTTTTATATCTGATACTTGGTCTCATTTTGTGTAAGATAATTCTGAGCATATGACTGCAGGATTTAAATAATTGCTGTAGAAATTAAATCATTCAATTTCTGTGTAATGAGATAAGGAATAATTAACCCAAACTTGAAAAAAATAAAATCATTTGTTAACAGCAATAATTTTTGGCAGACCTAGTTGGACGGTTAAAAATGCAAGGAAACAAGCAAAGTGTGGGGAAACAGGTTCTTAAAACCAATCCTGATTTAAAAAAACAAAAAAAAACAAAAAAAAACCACCACCAACAAAAAACTAAAGCATTCAGGAAGGCAAACAGGTCAGGCTTATGCTACTAAACTGACTTCATTTGGTACCTATAACAAGCTGGTTTTTGGCCCCAAGAAATAAATTAGTGAATTGCACCAAACAGTCCCCTAATACGATGTGCTACTAATGCTTTCCTAGGTACACTTATTGACCACTAGCAGTCATTATCATTAATTGAATGGCGGCTCCCTTCTGCTGTTGTCTAAATCTATTGTTACTGATTTAGCTTATGCAGTAGTTCCAGCCAAACCTGTTAAATACTCATGCTCTAGGATTACTTTAATCATCAATTAAGTCTGGAAAGCTGAAATGCCGTGTCAGTTGGTATACACAGGTACTAAGGGCTGGGTAGCTATGACGTGGCTTTGCTTCGCTGCTTGATGATACCTATTCTTAGGCCACCTTTATTGAAGCCCCGGAAATGCTCACCTGGAAGAGGATTACAAACCCTCTCTGTCTAACGCTTATGACTGGACAAGTATATGGCATGGATGTTTTACAAGCTGATAGAAAGGGATGAAGGGGTAAATACTTCATGGTTCTGAAGGGCTTCTATTATATCAAATTGGATATTTCTGCTGTTTTTTTCCCAAACTCTCAGAAAGTAATGCATCTCCTATGTGACATTTTTACAGTTAGATGTAAAAGGTCATTTATCTCTTTTCTCTCAGTAAGTGAAAATATATTCACATGTCAAATCTTTCATGTCAGGGAGAATCCAGATTGTGGACTCGAAAGCTTTTCATGTCATGTTTCTAATTAGGTCTGTGACTCATTCTCATGAATAATATATCAAGCTGCATATTAACATCTATTCCAGCTAAATCATCAATTTACAGTAAACTTTGGCTGCAGCAACTTTAGTAAAAAAGTCAGACTATAACATTTTTTTTTCAGCAGCTGTTAAAACTTCTGTAGTGTCTCTGAGTACAAAACGTGCAAAGCAAGTGATTAGATTCAAGTTGCTGTACTTGGAGGTGAATGAATGTGATTAAAATCATAACAGTAGATTTCTGACCAGGACTTTGCAGTTAAGGCAGAAAAAATCATAGGTACAAATTGTTTTCTTTTATGATCCGAGGAGGACACTATTTGTCCATGTTCAGACCAAATGTTTAGAATAGATCACTTTATAAAAACCTTAGTTGTTGTATATCTGCAAGTACTGCAACAAAGAGGTATCAGCTAATAAATTGTCACAAAGATGTTTAACCTGGGATGAAATCACTTATCACCTGACCTCAGTCTTGCAGAATATTTTGTGAGGGATTGTCCCAGCTCCTGTATTAGTATGCAGAGTGGGACTCTTTTGGATGTAGCTGGTGTTTTCTGTTTGTGATCATGCTGACAATTACGGATGAACAGCTTCGCTCCATCATGTGGTGCTCATCACCAATTAGTCATTTGACAGGTATAATTTCTCACTGCTGCGGATCACTATTGTAACTGTAAATTATCTTTGAAAGTGTCTTTAAGATGTTGTCTTTTTGCACTCTTGCCTGTTTTCTATCACCTAGTTCACTCTAGGTTGCTGGCACTGGCACATTTCCTTCCTAGTTTATTTTATAGACAGAATGATATTTTCCTGCTGCTCCCTTTCTGCCTTTCACTGCTGCTTCCATCCCTTCTCCAAAGAACTGTGTTTACAGGAGATTGCCCTTGCTGATTACTGTGTGTGTAAGACCAGGGAGAGAAAAATGGTCTATGGCTGGTTTTTCAGACTTTCCTATCGTACCATTGCTACATCTGTTGACTTTCATGTTGTAAGAGAGCCTTTGAAAAGGATACAGCTTAGATGTAACTTCTGTCAGACCAGATCAGAATAATCAGCTTTGAAAAAGACAGGTACCATGTGCTCAACTGTTTGTGCATATGTATTCCCTCGCCTTTGTAAATGTTAATTCTGAGACTGTGATGCTTTCTATTATAAAATACCTCACCTCTTGCAATCAGAATACTTGTGAATATAAACATGAGGATTTCGAACTTAGAGTGTAGGTCATGGCTGTTCAACTTAAACTAGCCAGGTCATCAGATGTGATCTGATTTTGCATGTACAACTGTTACTAGTGAGGGTCTTGTATGGGAACATGAGGTGTTAAGCCAAGTTTGCTTTTCTGTTTTTGGCTGGCTTCCAGATAGGGTCTACCAGCAAATTTACAGCCAGGATATATTGAGTTAAAACATTTCAAAGTGAATGACTTAACTTTTGGTAATAGCCCATTCTTAATGGGAGAGAGCGGGCAATATTTCTAAAGTGATTTAGAAAAATAAGTTGGTCTGCATTTCAAAAAGCAAAATAATGTTCTTTAGGAGAAGTAGTAAATGTGATCTCTGTGTCATAGATCGTTGTGTGTGAGCATGTGTAAAGTATGTAAAGAACCAGTAGGCATGCTTGGCTGTGCTAGACCATAATTACAAACTACAGCAGCTTTTAAGTACCTTTTTAAGCACCTTTAAGTACCTTTTTTTTACAGTTGCCTTTATCTTTCTGAACAGTAGCATCGATCTGAAGGCACAATAAAACGGGGAGGTGACTACTTTATGTTGTTCTGTAAGACCTCCTCGAAACAATGTTTTTATATTTGTAACATAAGGTTAGGAAAAGAATTGAGTAATATCATGGATTATTCATTTAGGGTCAGAACTTCAACTATGAAAGAGGATGGGGTACTTTTCAATACCTGATGTGTGCTTGTCATAAGTATCAAAAGCTGGAATATGCAGGTTGTGTATGGGTACGCTAGTCTGCATGGGTTGATGTCTGTCCTCCATCGTATTGCATGTCTCTGTTTTGTCAACTTTATTTGAAAACTTGGGTTAGTGATGATTTTTTAATTTAAGAATCTGAGTGTTTTATACACCTGACAATGACATGCATGTAGTTCAGCATCCCTGGAAAGCTGCTTTAACTCAAAATGGTTGCCTTTGCTCTTAAGGATGAAAAATGGATAATGAAAGCGTGCTAGGAAAGGCTTTCTTGACCATGGGAGAAAGAATCACAGTTTTACTTCTTGTGTGCATACCTGTACAGACTTGATACAACTTTAAAATTTGCCTATAATTACCCCAGGGTGTAAGACAGTTTGAGCTAATTAACAAACTGAAAGATTTAGGATGTTCTGGCAATTAAGGAATTTTATGTAAATTTATACTCCATTCAACTCTCGGAGCATGATGCTATAGTTCTTCAGTATAATTTTCTCCAGTGGATATTTTGCATGAGTAGGGGCTATTTCTTGAGACTTTTTATGTACTAATAATGAAACCAGTCACACTGTTAGCCTGTTGTGCTCTTAAACAAATGGGTGAATCAAGTTCACGGTGCTTAGGAAGACAAATGATGCTTCCAAAGTTGTCAGCAATTCTGCATAAACAGCTGGTGATTTAATTGATCATTGGCAAAGAAAAAAATTGTCTATCTGCTTGACTCCTAGAAAAGGAGCAGAATACACTGTCATGTTCACTATTTGAATTAAAGACTCTGTGTGACAGTTGATATTTTTTTTTTTATTTCAATTACATCTTAAATTGCATCACGTTATGAACTGCACAGAAAATAGCAAATATATTAGTTTACCATGGCAAACATCTGTTTATTTTGACACAGTGATGATGACAAATAAGTACTTTTCCTTGGAACACTTAGGTAAAGTGGCTTTGAATATACAGATTGAGATCTCTCTTTGTCTTGTTGTTGTGTTAGTTCTGGTGTATTTTGCCTACACCTTACTAATTCTGCCTTGTTTTGTAGGCTGAGTTGGTGGTGTACTTTTTTTTTACTTAGCAATCCTGTTTGTTTGCACAACTGCTATATTTGTGTACTGAGCTTTTGTTTTTCTTATTCTCTTTCTGGAAGCTATTTTAATCTATTTGCTTTGAGTGGCTAACTTAAAGAACTTGAGAGATTAGGACAGTGGACAACTGAGATGGATTGAAGTAGTTCATCTTTGTCAGAAAAATCATGTGTCTTGCAGCTGTCCCTCTTAGAAGAGGGAGGAGAAATTGAGCAGAGAGCTAAACTTCAGAGGCATGTAATAATGAGGAAGGGGCAATATGAGAGTGTCCTGAACAAAGCTGGGAAAAATGGGTACTCTTTGGATTGAAGTAGATGTATGGAAGCACATAATTCCATATGAATCTGTAACAGATGATCCATTTACCCATTAACATAGATAGCAGATCTTGAACAAGAGAAAGTTCTTAGGGGTGTGCTTTTCCCAAGAGTAGCTATTAAACCTCAGTTTGGTGATTTGGGTTTTTTTGGGGTTTTGAGGGTTTTTTTTCAATTGAAAAGGATAAGAGAGGGATATCCTTTCAGGGCAGAAATTCAAAAAAGAAAAAAATCTTTTGGAGGAAAAATATGCAGAGAAGACTAAAATGTGTATTGTAGCTTGACTGTTTCTTTTTGCTAAGCAGGAATAAAGGCAAGATTTAGGCTCAACTTTGTAGGTATTAAAAATATAAGTAGCTAAATACAAGTAAACTGCATTGAGGGAAAATAGTGTTATTCATATTTGAAAGGAGGAAAGAGAAGACCAAGTATGATAAAGAGATTGACTAGGTAATGTATTTCAAAGAAGTATTGAGCTGGCTAGGATCAAAGTCACTTTTACATGTAGGGTTTCTAGCTAAAAAGCTGTGGGAGGATATGAGTCTGATACAGTCAGAAAGTCTCAGAAGCTATTCGTTATCTGGAAACAGCAGAATAGCCAGCATTGATCACACTTCAGCAGAAGTGGAAGGGATCAAGGTCATAACAAGGTATGTTAACTTGATCTGCTGAAAACCTGAGGCTGGAAGAAATGATTGGTAACTTAAAAGCAAAGAGTCTCTTGATAACTTGCTCTGTAAAGACAGGAGGCCCCCAAACATCTAAAGGTAGGAAAACTTTAATCACCTTAATCACTTTGAGATTTTCACAGGCATTAGGTGAGGTGCTCTCCTGACCCTGTGCAGATGTGGTGCCTCGTGGCTCGCCTCTCCTCAGAACGTGTTCTTTCAGTCTTCTCTGTGCTAAGGTTTTAATTCTGTGTTGAAGCAGCAGCCAGCTGGTCCGAGTCTTGTAGGAGTACATAATTTTGGAGTGATGTGATGGGAAGGAGAAGGAAGGGTATGAGGGGAGAGGGTGCAGGTGTGTATATAGGGGAGACAGCAGCAATGACTCCTCTCATCTGTCTGATGGCCGCCCTGGAAAGTACGAAGAGATTGAAGTCAGGTGCTGGAGCAGGCTTGTTGTCCAACCTGTGTTTAGCATTACAGTTGCAAACGTAAATACACAGTCTTCTTATAACTGGATTTGGGCTGAATTTAGTGCCTAAACAGAGATTTTTCTAATTCCTGGATGACAGCTATATGCTCTGGCGCAAGTTTTACTGTGCCAGACACTGCTCCCAGCCTGTCACTGAGATAAGCTTCATTTAGGGTGGGGGTGCCCACCTGCCCAGGTGGTGCACCTGCACAAGGTAGCTATAATTACAAAATTTAAGGAATAAATTAAAAGGAATTGATAATGTTTCTTAAACACAGTTAATCAATTTGGCCAATTTGCAGGCATCAGAGACTTGAAAATTATTTAATTATGAAAATGCTGAACACTCTGTAATTTCGGTAATACAACAGGAATTGTAAAGCCCTTTTTTTCTGAGATTACCTGTGCCACATTTCTCAGTGAGTAGTGTCTGAGCTACAAAGCCTGGACCAGGATGGTTTTCTTTTGCTACTGTTGCACTGTTTTACTATGCAATGCTTGCAAGTCTGCAACATATGGCATGGCTATATTGTCCTATGAAGAAGGAAAAAACTGTTTATGACTTCTATTTGGATGGTGAAAGCTGAAAAAAACCCAGAGTCCCCAGAGTTACTCTTCTAAAACTAAAAGCCAAAGTGTTTGATGTGATGTCAAGGGCTGTTGAAATATGTAATTCATTCCATCTGCTGCCTTTGGTGCATGAGAACAACGCATTGGTGCCAGCTGCATATGCCTAAAACAGAGAGGAAAAACCTTGGCAATCATTCCGTTTACTCTGCTACTTGTAGAGTGCCAGTGAGCCACAATTTCTATTTTATTTTTAGCCCATGCCCTGGTTTGCCTGGCAGGCCGAGCTTAGAGGGGTGCATGCTGTATGCGTTCCAGCTTAGGAGTCTTTCCCTAGATTACCAGTGCTGGAGTTTGGAAAATTCATACCCACTCACCAACTTTCTGTTGCCATCTGTCTAGGAATTAGGCAACTCTGACTCTCTTAATCTAGTCTCAGTATTTACAGAACTTTCATTCCTTCATTGCTTTTTCGCTGGTCCAACCAAGCTCAGCTATCAGTTATTCAGACAATGTAGTTAACACTGAATTTAGTGACTTAAACAAATACTTAAGAAAGAATTGGTTTTCTAACAAAAAAAAATCTTCTACTGCTGCTTTCCTAAATAAAATGCCAGGTTTGCAAGCATAGCTGTCGAATAAACAAGCTCAAGGAGATATTTCTTTTAAATCTTAGTGTTTCTAGTCAAGGATTAATATTTGCTTTCTCAGTCTTTCTTGTGATTTAGGAACTGATCTTTCCCATCGTCTTCATCAAGAATTTCTAAACCACTCCATTATGTCTCTGGCATTTGTCCTGTATGTGGAGGGCAAATTTAATGTGTGAAATAGCTACTATTAAATCATTCTCCATCCTTTAGGGAGGCTTATTTTAGGTCGCTCTAGTGCTTTTGTGATGTGTTACAGTGGTCCGAGAACAGTCAAATGGAAGTGGAATTTAAAATTCTGCTTGAATATTTTATTAATATGAGTAGCATTTCTCTGATCATTTTCAGATGTGAAATTTTCAAGTTACTGTTTAATAGAAGGATGAAAAAATTGAATATCAATAAAATCTTCCTTTTTTCATTTATCAACCAATTATTAGGGAAATAGAAAATTAATTCCACAATAAATTATATTCAGCCCTCTCTCCCTTTCCTGTTATTTATGGAACACTGATGTCTGGTAAATGTGCTCTCTGTAAGCTGGAGCTAACTGAAATTGTACGTGCAATGAAGGACTACATGGTGAGACATCATAAAAGAATTGTGAAAAACATAACTGGATTTAAAAGAAATGCCCATATCCTTATGGACAACAAGATAGCTTAGTGTAATAGAGAATGCAGTGAGACAGCTACTGGGTCTAAACACTTTATTTTTTTAATAGGTTGTTTTTGAATGGACGAAGTTGCTCGTTAGCCACGTATACGCAAATCTGGTTGCGCTCTACAGAGGAGAAATAAGAATCCGTATCATAAATAACTTTTGTGGATTTGTGTCTCTCTACTCAAATATAAACATGGAAGTAGTCTTAAATCAATGTGCCATTTACAGGATTCAGGCTTGCTGCATCTTTAAACTTCAAGATGTGATGTCAAACCCACCATGTTACATGAATCCAAATTGGGGAAAGTGTTTAATAACACTTAAGTGGTTATTGGGTGTTTTTAGCTTAAAGTTGTCAAAGTTGTTTTGGATTTTGCCACTAAGGGCATTGCCTCTAATTAATTAAGCACATGTGTGTAAAATCTTAAACTTGCCACGACACTTTTGCATGTTATAAACAAAGCTTATGCTGATCCCTGAAACTGTAAACTCTTTGATGTGGTACTCGTTAAGTGTAATGTGTTTCTGCTCCATAACCCCCTTCTTGCACAGAACAAACAAATACTACCTCACGTGTAGTGCTATACAGCTGATAGCCAGTCATCTCTGACACTGTACCAGAGTCTGTCTGGAAAGAAGCAAAGATGGATTCATCTAATGGCAAATTTGTAGGAAATTGAATCCCTGCAGGTAAACTTTACTCACCTAAGTTGGAACTTAACCAGAAAACAAAAGGTAACAGTCTCCCTTTTGCAAATGTGTTTATTTATCAGGAAGGCAAATGAAAAATCTCCTTATCAATAGGTAAATTCCAGCTTATTTGAGTCATATAATTTTGGAAATACATAGGAATATTATTTCATAGAAGAAGGAAACCAAAAGTTAAAGTGCTATGAAGACATTACTCCAATTTGCTTAGCAGTTTGAACACGTGAGAGAATGACTTGATTGTTCACCTAGATTAGTCTGTGTATCAATTTTGTAGTTGATACATACTTATTTTCATTAGTATGTGTATATTGTTGATGATATGTGAAATTAATTTCATTCCATAGTAAAGGATCAGGTAAAGTAAAAAAAAAAAAAAACCCATTACAACAAAACATCATCCCTCACACTCCCCCAAAAAACCCTGAAATGAAAAAAAACCCCCTCAACCAAAACCCAAACAAAGAGAGGAAAAAACCCCTCAACAAACTAAACCAAAAAAACTACACAAAACCCCACCAACTCTTTGCCCCTTTTTCTTTGGGCTTTATACATTTACAAAGATCTAACACAAAATATCTTTTAATAAAGGGTTGTGGGATTCTGAAGACAAAACATTATCCTTTGTTTCCTATAAGTAGTTAGGTTTGCTTAAGTATCTTGTTGCAACATGATAATTCTGCCCCAGGAAATAAGAATCTTTTTTCAGAAGGGTAGAAGGAAGTCTTGTAGTGAAAAGACTGCCTTTGAAAAGAGGTACATATTCTCCTTGAATTGGCTGATTGGTGTCAAACTGCTCAGAAATCACAGCATTTTTGAAGTACGGGGAAAGGATATTAATTGTTTTAGCTAATCCCCAGTTTACAGAAATATCAAGAAAGCTACTACTTGACTTAGTATTTTTATAAAAACATTGAATGAACATCTAGAACTTTCTGCGTGGACAATGCATGATTTACCTGTGAAGACTGCTGTTTCTCTAAAAAAAACCCCAAAAACCCAATGACAAACACATGCACACCCCAAAAAAACCCTGAACCAGCACCTCATTTAATTGCTTAAGGGAGCACAGAAGTGAAAAAATCTGTCTTTGGGAGGAACCAGCATAATTCTTGTTGATCCCTGATGGTGCGTTATGGTATGGAGATACCAAATCTGCCTTTAAAGGAGCACTGAGAAGCTTTGATTATTTGCCTTCTTTGGAAGGGCTGGGATATCTTTGGACTAGAACTTCTCTGTGTGTAAGTGACTCCCAAGGTCTGCCAAGAGCGTGTGGATGGTGGTGTGCGGCAGGAAGGCTGAGAGGGAGAATCAGTTATTCTCTGTCACAGGACGGAACGGTACCTATCCCTATGTTTTTACTATTAACTATTGATTGAGTGTAGTGTGGTAAGTTTCTACCTGTGAGCAGGTGACACCATGGGAATCTCCAGAAAAATGTTCTACGCATTTAATGATTATGAGAAGTTATACTTTTGAAGCTAAATGTAAGAAAGTGGTGCATTTCCATGGGAATATATACATTCTTATAAAATAATACATCAGCTTATCAGCTGCAGATGTTTTTATTCACTGTTTGGTGCAATGCTTAGCAAATTATTTTCAGATCATAGAAACAATCTACACAAAATGTCAACGTCTTCCAATATTTATCTAGCCTTATGCTTACTAGAACTATTTTTTGTGAAATAATAGACTGCAAATATAAATCCCAGATGTACTTTCAGGATCTAGAAATTGCTCATTGTGAAGAAAATACATGTTTTCTATAAAAATGATGGATTGGTAGAACATAATGGCTTGCTACTGCTGTTATAGTTAAATATTCTTTGAAATTATTTAATTTCATACTGTTTAAAGTAGGTACAGCTTCCATAAGGCTAGACAGACAAGAAAAGTGCACATCTACAACTGAAATAGGGCAGCTATAAAGAATTCTGATAGCTCTCTTATTTACTTTTATTCTTCTTACTCTGGAATGGAGTGGAAAATGCTGAATGCTGTCTCTTTGTAGAGTATTACAGATAGACATGACTTACATATACTTGAGCATTAACACTCTTTGCAGTTAAATGTTTGTGTAAAGTAAAAAAACCCGAAGTGCAGATGCTATTTTGTTTTCCTCCTACAATGAATACTTAAAAATAGGATTGAATATAATTATCATCTGCAATGACACATGATGGAACACGTTTGTTTTGAACAAGACATTGAAAAGACTGAATTTACAACAGTGACAATTGTGACAACTGTAAATTGCAGACATTGCCTTCATCCTTTTCACAGGGAATTTAGATTTGTTTCCCTTTATTAAGAAATTAGATGGCTGCTCAGCTGAACTGTCCCTGGCTCTTCCAAAGGATTTACTTGTTAGTGGCCAAAGAGGGATTTCACTGCCAGGCAAATGAGCAGGAAGTACACTCCATGACAACTCCCAAGTGCTCTGATTTCATACTCAATGTACGTATTGGTAAAAGCTGAAGTTATTACCATGTCTCTTCAACAGCGAGAAGGAGAATTTGGGTTGTTCATATGCCATTTGGTAGATTAAATAATTTTCAGCACAATCTATCATTTCCACTTTGCCTTGTACTGGTGTTTTCCAGAGTAATTTATAGGAACTCTACACTGACTCCAACTTCATCACCTTCTGTCCATGTTGTTCTTATTGAAAAATACTAGTGAAATTCAAGTTGTTTTTATGTCTCTTGTCTGAACTGAAGAGGCCCCAGGAGAGTCAATGGACACTGAACTGATCGTTATCTTTTTGAAGTGTATGAAGGTAGTGACAATTAGTGTATGCTCTTGGAGCACTCTCATACTTGTATGGATTTTGGCCTCAGATGGTGAGAGGTGTTATATTGATGAATATTAAATGTTAAAGGGCAAAACAAGAGGTGCGCATAATGAAGAAGGAAGCTGACTATCAAACTTTAGGCTTCTATGAATGTGAAACTTTGTTTCAGAACCTGAAAGCTGTGATTCATTTTGGATAAGGGTTTTGTAGACTGGTGAAACGCGTACCATAGGGAGCTCTCTACATCGTAGCATGACATAAAAACAGCCTTTTCGCTAGTAGAGGTGAAAGCTTCATTTGTGTGAGCCACGCGACGCCATGCAGGAATGCACTGCCTTGTAATAACTTCTGAGATCTGTTACTGTTTATAGCTTGGAGAATGAATTGTTAAAATGAGCTTAAAATTTGAAGTATGTTTCACCCTAAAATGCAAGACTTGGTTATCTCTCAACAGAGCTAAGACTTCAGTTAGAACTCCCAGTTCACTTAGGAAGGACTCAAATACTTGTGACCCAAATTCTCAAACCTCCAAGAATATAATTTATTTAACATTAGCAAACCCCAAATTTCTAAGATGACAGTAAACACTACAGATCTTTCAAGTAGTCCTATTTTTTGGTTGTGTAATTTATCTCCTCTGTATATGAAAGGAACTGCTCAGTAAAGCAGATCTATGTAAAGATAGGGGAGGAGCACAGAAAACCTTTGTTTATACCAATAGATTTGGGAAATGAAAATGATTGCTTCAAGGATTACTGAAATGTAATGAAAATAATGTAGCTTTTCTTTCTGATTCTTGTAAGACTGCAAATCTATAGACATGAGGGGGTTTTTGTCTGAAATAGCTTGTGTAGTTTATGTAGCGCCACTGCAAAGTACATTTCACTTAAGATTCTGTGAATACTGTTCTAAATGTACTGTTCCTGATACATATAAAAAAACTTTGGAAGTTTTATTTTAAGCAGATTGGAGTGAGCATTGTCCTTTTCTGACCAAAATATTTCTTTTGAGATCTATTTGATTATGAATGACAAAGCAAAAGGCTTGAAGCAGTGCTGTCATTTTGACATTTGATACAAGCAAGCCGGATGCCCAGGGCAGCTGTAGTCTAGTTGGTTGGTATTAGGATTAAGTGAAATAACAGAGAAGGCAATACAGATTAATGATGTCTGTCAGTTTATGGAAAATGATCTCTCAAATAAACTAGCTTTTGTTCTCTGACACTTTAATTGGGGCAAGTATTTCTAGTTGTGAAGGTACGTTGTGTATTTTCATCTCATGCTGCATAATATTCTGGGGAGGAAAAATTTTTACTCCTATACAGTATCACTTAAGTACACCTGAGAAGAGGAGAATGTCTGTTGTAGTTTGAAACAACTATCAAAAAGAATCTTATTTGAAGAAGGAATAGTTTTGGGGAATTTTGATAAAGACTGGTGCTATGTTCAGTGTCATTCAATATAATATTCCTACCAATAATAGGAAAATAAAGCAATGGTGAAGGAGATACAGGGTTAAAAATGGCGAGTGAATGAGTAGTGAAGTATAAATAATTCTGAAGAGCCAGCCAGTTTGCAGCTCTGAGAACCAGTTAAAAGAATTTATGTTAGTAAAACTTAGCTTGGAGTTATGGATGCAAAATACCACAGCACAGAATGAAGAGACCCGGTCACTCCTTATGAATAGGAGAAGGTTCTGGGCTTCATAGCTAACAATCATCTTGATTTGAGTATCGCTCAAAGCTTGCTTTTATCCTTGAACATACCTCTATATTTGTACTCATATTTGTTTGTAACTCATGTTTGTGAATTTGGTGAAGTTGCTAATAAGGGGTTTAGCATCTATATTTGAAAAATTAATGATAAACTTGAGCAAGGAAGATAAAGCAGCTTCCTTCTAGTAGTTATGGACAAAGTATTCCTATAGAGAACCAGATTTAAACTGTTACCTATCTATCTATTTATATACACACCAATATATTTATCTACTATAATTTATCTAATATATGAGAAATCACAAGTGATTTTCCAGTGTTTCCTGACAAGGAAAGGACTCAGTATTAAAGACTTTTGAAAGAGAAGCTTTGTCTAGTAGAGAGCTGCAGGAAAGAAACTGAAGCAAATCAACATTTGGACTTTCTCCATGAGTGAGATAGTAATCTTCGGAACATATTGTCAAAAAATAATAGGAAATTTTGGGGCTTTTATTTATGTCTTCTTCATAGGAAGTGTTGGCACCTTCAGGAGGATAATCTTTACAAATGTAACTTATTTAGATCTAATGAAGGAGGGTTAATCTTATCCAATGAGCTCAGCTCAAACACCCTGACTTTGTGCAGCTCTGAGGTCAAACCCTTTTAGCTGAGAAAAAAAAAAGAGCATATTTTTATGAATCTCTATAAATCTTTGCTGCATCTTTTTGATGTATTTCCTTTGTCATTAGTATTTAAATCTTTGAAGTATCACCATGCTTGGCATTTGCATTTTAGTGGCGGTGGCTATGTGAAAATGAAGGAAGATTTGGTAAGTCTGTTCTATGCATTCTTCTACAATGGAACTCCTTGACAATTTTGCCCATGAAAAAAAATTCCTAAGGGCTTAGGAGAATCAAAAAAACATACCTCTGATTGTGAGCATTGCCTTGTATTTAAAAGGCTGATTGCTCTCCTTTCACATTACAAGTTTGCCCTTTAGATCCTTTTGCAATTAGACTTAAAGATACAGCACTAAGTGCAGTAATTATCTTTTACATATGTTCTCATATTGTTAAATTAGTAATTCTATGGACAGAGCAAATTCTATGCAAAGTCAGACCTATGTGCCTTTGGAGTGTTAAAAAATAAAGTGGGTATAATGAACAATTAAGCTATCTGTGTTTGGCTCTGTCCTTTCATCATTTCTGTTGAAGATGAATATCCTGGAGCAGTTTCAGGGCAACTTGTGCATGAATATCTGTTTCCTTCAGCATATCGTTCTTACTGTGGCCTAGTACCTGGCTTTGTATTCCTTTCAGGTTTTATTGTATAATCAGAGTTGTTCCCTCCCCCTCTGCAGTCTTTCACAAATAATTGAAGCAAACGTGGTAGGGTTTTGGCGGACCATCTGTTATGTGTGGTATCACATCCCCAACAGAGACAGAGTGGTCTCATGATAAACAAGTAGACAGAGTAAGGACTTTATGTTCCTAAACCTTGGAAAAAACAGATTTTCCCTTTCCTTCCAGTCCAACCATGTTGACTGGATCACATAATCAGTATTGGTGACAATTATGGCAGAAGTTCTGAGTAAATAAAGTAGATGATGATCAGAAAACCTCAGCCTTGTGATATTAGGTACTCATAGTTTTAGTAGCTTCGTGACTCTTCTGAGTAAAACGAATGGTGTTTGAAGTGAATCAGAGAAGTTTTCACAGTAAACAAACCTCTTCTGCAACCAGCTTTTGCTTTTACGAACTTTATCAGTTACATGCCGTCTTCCATTACTCTTATTTAAGACTTTAGCCTAACAATGCAAATGAAGGCTATTAATTTTTCTTTTCGGCAAATGTAAATGTTTTGTCTTACAACTAAGTATAGATTTAATGTATTCTGGAATTGCTGTGGCAGACTTCCAAGTTTGGTTTGAAAAGTTGAGTTTACATCATTAACCTCATCTCTCTTCTCAGAATCATTACATTACATCCAGGGCAGTTAACCCTAAGCCTGATGGGATGGTTGTTCACAGTAAGGAAATCGTACGTGTCATTTCCACACAATCTATAGCTGTATTGCTGGCTTGGCTACATTTAAGCTGTACCCCTGCTTACACTGGGAAGCAGCCACACCAGTTTGTGCAGCTGAGCTACAGGATGCTTTATTTTGCCACAAAGGTAGAAGATAGGTTTGAAATTTGAAGTCATCTTTTTGAATTCTTATCCTGAGTTTCTGTTTGTTCTTAAGGAAGAACTTCATTTTACAATCTGTAGAGAAACATGACATTCTCCATAAGTCACTACTAGAGCCCGAAGGTGATAAATGGGAAAAATCCCACAGGTTTTCACTCCAAATCTTCCAGCTCCCAGCTCTGATTACTCTGCCTCTTCTAAAACCTATTTCATGTATCAAAGGAAAATGGATCCCTGAAACTGGAGGAAACTAGTGAAAGAGATACAAGTTATCCAAAACAAATGTTTTGATATTATAGCCCAAACCACAAATTTGTCAGCTAACCACAGATTAATGAAGTTGAAAAACTTCCATTAGTTAATCAAAGTTTTCTTGATATCCTCTGTAAAAAGCATAGATTAAATTTAGGAGTGTTATGGTAATTTAGGTATTGAAAGTGAGGTTTTGAGTGTGACCTGCTGAGCGTATTATCTGCTTTCATTTTATATTCATGTTTGGGGCAGTGCAACGTTTATTTCCCTCCTTGTAAAACAATTTCTATTCTTGAGGTCTCTACTTGGAGGGGTTTTTTTTATTTGTTTATTGGAGGGATTTTTTGGGGGTTTTTTGTTTTTGTTGTTTAGTAAGGCCCTGGTATTTTGTCACTTTTTAGCCTGGTAAGATTTTCAGTTGCATTTCTGTCACTGTGTACCTCCACCAGTGCTAAGCAGTTCTTAAGCTGATCTATCCAGCCACCAAAACCAGAATGACTCATTTTAAATCCTTCTGACAAACTGCAAATGTAGAACAAAGATTTTATAGGGTTGAAGCTTCTCTTAGCCTCTCTAAAATCTTCAAAGAGCCCTTTTATTACCCGTGCTGAATACTGCTGTTCTGCTGTAGCTTAATCCATCGGCCTGAGACTTGAACAGTCCCAGGTCAGGGGGAGTTTGTCATTGATGCAGCATCTTTTTTACTGACACTGGGCATTACAAAGTAACATGCATGTTAGAGCCTTAATCATTTAACAACAATAGAAAATAGTAGCCATAACACTTGCTGCATTCCATTCTAATCCATTTGTAGAACTGCTGTGTGACCTTAAATACATTTTTTCCCCTCTCCTCCCCTTAAAGCAATGAAACAATATTCTATTTAAGCTGTTCACTGGACTAGGCATTCTGATAGGTTTCTCTTGTTTCTTCAGGGAACAGGTCAAACTAACACCTGCAGGAAAGTCTCTTAAGATTTGTCAAAGTATTCAGCAATCACTTTCACTTTCCAGTTGATTTCTAGTATTGATTGTATTATTTCAGTATAAAGCCACAGATGGACCATTTTGTGCTCCTTTTTGGATACTCTTGTCGTCTTAGAAGCTCCTTTAGTTTCCTTCCGAGTCTAGTGTGCTACAGTAACCCTAAAACTTCCGAGCCCTTGCAAAGTTATGCCCAGATTTATACTAAGAGGGCAGAAGAATTCCTCTTTTGTGTTGTTCAATAATAAAAAGGACTCTGAAGAAGATGACTGAGAGTATCAAACAGAGAATCGTGTACTTACTGACAAAAAATTTATAAATTTGGGTTAGATTTCTGTATGTGTGTCTCAATCTGCTTAAAGCTATGTTTTTTCCCTTTTAATTTTTGGTCTGACCAGCTCTTCTGTTTTGTAGCATCTGTGTTCATGACTAGTTTTTACAGGAATTTCTCTATATGGAGGCTTAGAGAATTCTTTTTTTTATTTAGTCCAAGTTAATTGGAATGTGACTGAAGTTGTTTGTTATTGTATGAAGTGTGCCTATCATACTCTCTTGGCACATGTACATAAATTAATACATAAAAATGACCTCATTGTCAAATAAAGAGAATTTACCAACCTTCTCTTTGCTTCTGCAGCCGGCCCCGCAGGCAAAAGCCTGAATAAATAGATAAGCCCTGCAGGATGCCCTGAAGGTTTGTATACTTGAGCTCTGCCAGGCTGTTGGGGTTAGGGAATTTGAGAGAACCTTGCCACTGGGCAATAAAACATATGCACTTAAGGTTCTTGGTGAGAGCAGATTAGTCGACCTCAGCTTCCAAAATAGGACAGAAACTGACTTAATGATTCCGGGGTTTCTAACTCCAAGCAGCACCTTGAAAGTTGATGGTTTACACTCTTACGGTATGATGCTGCCATAGGACTTTTATTTATTTCTTCCTGCTGAAGACATGGCTGTCATAGTAGACAGTATTTTTCAAATCTTTTCCACCCGGAATAGCCATTTAGTATTTTGGGAATAAGTTATCATATGGGCAGGTGATGACTATTCACTGCAAAATTTTTAAAATTCAAGCCTATGTGTAGCCTCTATGATTCAATATTGATCTAAAAAGGAGACAAAGCAAAAAACCCCTTATGGTTATTTCCCCAGACAGGATGGAGTACATAATAAAGCAACAAAAGGAGTTCTTTATTCATATTGCTTTTTAGAAAACATGACAGCTTGTTTTAATTTTGACTTTATCTTCTTGAAGACAAGAAATGGAGCTCAACTCTAACAAATAATCATAATAGTGGGCAAATAATTTTCCTATGTTTACCACAGATATCTACATTCTACATTTTCAATTTTAATTAGATTTTTTCTTTTAATGTGGTCGATTAGATACATAGCAGAAGGGAAGGAAAGAATGTGATATTCAAGACCCTTGCTCCACTAATTAAAAATTCTCTCAAGTAAAATTTTTATTTTAATAAGTAGTAGTATGGCGATATTATGGAGCTTATGGTGAATAAGAAAATTAAAGCTGACTAGGTACCCATTAGTATGTACACAAATACTTATTTCAATGCAATCTGCTGATTGAAAAAAAATAGGAATAAATAGGATAGTAGTGGGATCTTCATAAAGGAAATTTAAATCAGAAACTGCTTAGCGTTCACCTGGCCGAAGTCATAGAAATCTTAGTGATTTGATTTGTCTAGGAGGAAGTTCTATGTGGAGGATTTTGGAACCCTTTTAGGTATGTTTATGCATAATATCCTTAAAGAAAATGAGACTTCATTTGATTTTTCAGAACCAACTATTTTGTACATAAGTATAAAAAGTGCAGATCACAGTGGAGAATGTAGTATTTGGATTAGATTTCTGAAGCAAAATAGTAATTCTTCCCAGTTTATTGCTACTGAGGAAAACAAACCCCCAACCCTATTCAGTAAGCCAAGTTTCTGGTTTGCATATAGCAGATGAAATAGTGCCTTTTGATTACCAGAACCTGAACAAGGCATTCGCAAAAGGCCATTTCTTCTAAAGCCTCAAGATGGAAACATGAGGTGAATATCAAGTTGTAGAAAACATACCTCAAAGATCAACGTTATTTTTTTTTTTTTTTTAAGATGAGGAAATGAGTAAATCATTGGTAGTAGAAGGAGATAAATGTTCAGTGCTTCAAAAGTGAGCAATACACTTTTCTTAATCTGTGTAAAATCTAATGCGAAGTGACACATTGTGCTTACTTGGCACATAAAAGCACATCGGTATTTTTGAGCAAGTTGAAAGCTGGAAAGAAAATTAATCCCATTTCCCAAGGAAGAAAGCAGTTTGATTTTGAGATGACTTCTCCATAGGTCAGTATCTAAATATCATTTCCAGCAGGCTTCGGTTGCTTTCTTTAAAACTTAGTCTATTTCAAAAAATTATACTAGAAGATTTCTAATAGGGGGTTGGAACCCATTGCAAAATTGAGACAAAAACCTGCTGATAGAACCAGTAGGATGTAAATTCTTTTTGTGTGTGTGAGCCCTGAAATTTTGAAACACTGATGTGTGATATTGAGAAAAAACCAAACAATTAATTGGAAATTTCTTATTAAAGAGAAAATGTTGAATCCAAATTACGAGCTATGGATATTAGAAGATATTAATGAACCTAGTGCAGAAAATTGGACAAGGAGCAAGAAAAATGGCTACAAAATATGTTCTATCACTATTTGAACTAAACAGCAGAAGAAATAATATGCCATTGTTTTGCAATAACATTAAATGATGCTTAATCTTTAGCACATACGCCAACTGGAGGTCTAGTTATTTATAGTGTGGGGCATTTTCAACAGGAAACTCTGACTTAACCTTGTTTGAGTAAATTCTGGGCCAATTCTTCCTCTGAATGGCTAAAACTAATAGTTCTATAATGCTCTATTAAGAATCTACTTCTAAAAATACATCTTAAACCAACAGCTAGTTCTGACTGATTATCCATAAATCTTTTCTATTTATTGGTGGCACCTTATTTTTATTTGGCATCCTGTATTTAGTATTGCTATTGTTTCACATTAAAACCCACTATGGTTCTCTAATATTTGTACATCCCAGATGAGAGAAATATGCTAGAAATGACAAAAAGTCATGTCATGGATTCTTGTGCCTCCTGTGTCCCCTGCTTGGCTTCCTTCTGAGGCACAATTCATTTTTGAGGATTTTCTTTCCTATATCTTTAATTTTTTTTCAGTCCTTTTGGGTTTTGTTGGAGCAAATGAAAGTTATCCAAGATGAGTTCATTTTTTTGCCTTTTTTAGAGTTTCTTAGTCTCTCTGAAAGTATCTGTAGTGTATTTGTTGTGCAGGCAAATAAAGCAATAGTTGTATTTATATGTTTTATTACTAAATCAAGAAAGTAGACTTAAAATACCAAATATTACCAAGGGATTTTTTCATTCACGTTAAACATTTCCATTTGAAAACATATGGTTTTTTAAATGACCATAAGAGCTTGGAACTGATTCCATGTTGCATTTCTTTCCTTCCAAGTACAGAAGTTTTCCATTGTCCTCAAAAATGGATGGCAATGTCTGGTATCATGTTCTGAAAATTGACAATGGCATGATGTTTCCTACATTAATACTTTTTGTACTTACCTGTCAAATAAAAGAATAACGCATGGATATTGTCTCCTGTTTCAGAATGTAACACTTTCCAAAACACATTCTGATTTGTTTTCATAAATAACATTGAATACGGTGAGTATATACAGCTTTTCCAACACACCAATACTTTGAAATATATTAAATATTTATTCCAATATTCTGAACTCAATATTTGGTATTTGGTAATCCAAAGCATTACATGCAACTATAGTTTTACCCTGCTGTCTGTTTTGAAAGCTTATGTTGATTCCATTTTCTCATTATCCTACAGAAGATTATTTTAAAATAAAATCTTTACCTGAAAGTCTACTTTGTTTTCATAAGCTAAAAGAACATTTTCCTCTTCATACTGTGCCTCAAATGTGCAGCGTTTGATTCTTTAGCTGCCATAGTTCAGCAGAATATTTACATGCTTAAAGGCATTTGGGTGTTTTATGGAAGCTAGTGGTCCCCTGCATATCACTCATTATTTGGAGGAACTTGCTTCTGAGGGAAGTGTGGAGGCTGTGGGCTTCATCACTGTTGTTATCCCACAGTGGATGATTTCTGCAAGTGTAGATTATAAATACAAAGTGATGAGCAATTTTGTTTGGAAACCGAAAGGGTGGAAACTCAAATGCAGGTAATGTGCAGTCAAATCCCAAATCCTGGTGAGACTAAGCAAACCACTTAATTCAGAGTGGTGCTTCGTGTAAAGGCTTGTTCTGCCTTCAAAGAAGGATGAGTGAGCTTATAACAAGTCTTTTCCATCAGCCTGATTCTGTTGGCTCATAAATATGTGAAATTTTAGCATTTCATTAAACACATTTTCTTCAGTTATGTATCTCAACTATTGTATGCTCACTCTGTCAACTGATCATTTTGCTGAATATTGCCTGTTCTCAGCCTGTATGGCTCCAATAGTGACAGTGAGGTAAATGAAGTAATGGCTTCAAATCACTTTGTCCTTGCTGTTACCAAAGTTCTGTACCAATTTATTCTCAGAAGGCTATACAGTAATTTTTCCCAATTTTGCAGAATGTTTTATAAACAGAATCCAAAAGTGGCTCTGATAATCAAGGAGAAAACTTCATTAATGCAATTTCACCCCTACTCCTCCCTCCCACTGCCTTCTGCTCCCTTTCCCCTTTTCGCCCTGCCAAGAAAAACAAACAAACCCCCTTCCAAACAACAACAATAAAATCTCTCACCAGCTGTTTGGGAAGGTATTTTTAAGATTTTGCTGTCTCCAAGTTTAAATACCATTAAAGAGCCTAGAAGGCTAGAACATAAACAAACAGCTAACTACACCGAGAGAATATTTCCATGAGTAGGTAATTTAGTTTTATAGTGTGGAAGGAAAAAGTGGCTGAACAGTAATTAGTTTACTGTATTGTTTCTAATAATGTTATATGATTAACAGAGCATAAATGGAAAAAGATGAGTGAAGGATTTTGCATTAGCACTATGAATTGTTTCAGCCTTGAAGAGAGGATTATATCTTTATTAACATGACTGTTGGCAAAAGATTAAGTATTCCTAGTGTTGCTCTTTATAACAACCAATTTAATAAATAAGAAAATGAAATACTTATTTTCCAAGAGTCAAAGTAAGTAAACGCATAACAGAAGCCTCGTTGTTTGGACAGTGGCACTTGGGTCTCTGACAAGGAAGGAATAGTGCAGATTTTTTTATTTTTTTTTTCAGATGGTGGTTGGGCTGCTGCTCAGCCTTGGAGAAAAGCTAAAATGTTTGCATATTTTAGGGAGAGTCAAGTGTTATGGTAAATTGTACTAGATAAGTAGATAAAAAAACCTCACTAAGAATTTGCCAATGTCCTTTCCTCATAAAATTTTAAAACACGTGCTCAATTTTTTAGAAAAGTTTAAAAATAAAAATTTGAAATTGAAAATTCAGACTTTGGAGCCTGTAGTATTCAGGTTTGGATTTCCTGTTTGTTAGTAGTAAAGGTGAAGAGGAAGAAAAATTCAATTTGTGTAACTTGGGTTTTTTTTGTTGAAATTTCATATGGAAATTTACTTACAGTCAGAAAGCTATTTTTCACTGTTTATTAATATCCAAATAGAATGATAATTACGTTTTGCATCTCATAGAGGTGAAACTGGCAACCTAAAACAGTGAAGTGGCTTTGTAAACTCCTAGCTGAAGAACCAGTAGACAAAAGAAAAACAAAATCCTTCAGGTTGAAAGGGACTGGAGGCTCCTAGCCCAGCCTCCTGCTCGACATGCTATGAGGTCAGCTCACGACCATGAGGGCTGATGGGTTTTGAATGCCTTCAAAGATGGTGGTTGCATGACTTCTCTCTATGTCCCTGCTATTCTGCTTAATTGGTTTTTTAGTGGCTCTTTTCCCCTTGGATCCAGTCAGAAACATTTGTTTCAGTTCATGCCTCCTCTGGCTCACTTTCTTGTTGTGCATCACAAGGAAGGTGTTGACTTTATCTTCTCTATAGCCCCCTTGTACTGAATAGAACTGGAAGGCTACAGTTAGGTCCCTCCTGAAGTCTTCTGTTATTTTCCAAGCCAAACGAACCTGGTTGCTACAATATCCCTTCAAAGGACATGGCCTTCCTTGCATGGATTACTTGTGTGTCTCTGAACTTGCTTGAATTTATTGATATCGTTCCTGTACTGCAGCATCCAGAACTGGGTGCCATAGGTGCAGACAGTCTGGCAAGAGCAAAGTAAATAAGGATAATCTGATTTCCTTGAGCAAGCTTTCGCTGCTGGCGGGGCGCTCTGTAGATGTGTGTATCTTGCTGTCCACCGGCCCCCTCAAATACTTTTCCATAGGAGTGTTCTGCAGCCAGCGTGTTCCTAGCCTGTACTATCATTGGGGTCAGTCCCTCCTAAGGGAAGGACTTGTATTTGTGCTTCTTCAATTTTATGAGATTGATCCATTCTTCCAGCTTGTCTAGGTCCCCCTGAATTTGTGCTGCTTTTAAAAGGCCAAGATCAGCATTTGCAAAGATGCTCTGTCTCAGGTCATTTGAAAATGTGCAAGAGAAAACAAAGAAATGGCATCTTACTGCCTCTGGTCACCTGAAACCACCAAGACTGGGTGAGGCAATAAGAACCACCAGTGGTCAATAGATACGAATGGCAGTTTACAGCACTTTTCTGCATGAAATGCTCCCTAACTACTTGCTGGTGAGGGGGTTTCATGGTAGAGTGGATGACAACAGTAATCTTTCCGTGATGACTTTCTACCTGCGGAGGACGGGCCTTGTGAAAAACAGGTGTTCTTTGTCTTCACATCAGATGCAGTTCTTCCCCAGAAGGCAGGGGTAGATCTGTGATTAGTCTCGGAATACTTGTATGAGAAGTCCATGCTTCCCCTTACCTTTTCTATTCTCAAAGAAGCCATAAGGAAAAAAACTGTTTACTATGAGTTTCATATAGGTTGAAAAACATAACAAATATCCCAGATTTCTCCCAGAATCTCCCAGCAAATGTGCTGAATAATTCTAAATACTGAAGGGAAATTTTTCTTTAGAGGATGACAATACCTTGTTTTTGAGGACAGCAGAGAGTAACATATCCCAAGACTGTATAAATTAGTAGCCTTGAATAAGGTACCATGCTAGTTATTTTTAGTTCTAACAATAATTCAATAGTTATGTCTCTCCTATGCATTTAAATTGTGAGATAAGTAAGAGTTCTTGTGCACCAGATGTTCTAAACTACTTGACTTATCATGTTAGAGGAAAAAGTCAATGCATGTACTTGCTTTTAACCTCTGGTACAGTAGGTGTTGTCCTTTGGAATGTACCATGAAGCACCCAGCACTGCTTCTATAAAACCATCATTGGTGGTGAGTGAACTAACTCGGAAGCTTTTATTTATTCTCCTCATTCACTTTCATGATTTCTGAACTGGAAATTACTTCTGCAAGATCTTTAGAGCTTTAACAGCAACTTGTAGATGATGGCTGTCAGAGGAACTGCGCAGTTCATTCAGCGGGTTTGGCTGCGTTTCTGAAATCTCCAGAATTACTGTAAGATATGGGATAAGACTAGTGCAGTATACATGCAACACATGGAACACAGCTCATTACCTGAAAGAAGTGTACTATAATGCATGTTGAAAAAAATCAATTATAACTCTTTCAGAAATGATTTGTAAGATGTTTAAAGGGTCGAGGATGAAAGTGCCATGATGTTGCACAGAAATGTGCTTAGCCAATTAAAAATCCCTATCATAGATTAATGCCTTTAATGTGTAACATGTGAGTATTCATTCAGGTTCTGATTTCTCCTACGCTGTCAATAAAAACTTATTTTTCTCTGATAGTCATTTTCCTTTAAAACTGAAGAACAGTCTTATTGGCCTGTCATTGGGCATCTTTTTTTTTTTTTTTTTTTTTCAGTGTTGAGAGTGACACTGTGTTTGTCTTCTCTCTTGATTTGGAAAGATGTTACTTTGCAGTGATGTGTAGAAGACCAGATCTTTTGGGCTTTAGTATGGTTGATATTCTTGAAATAACTGAGGATAGATATGAAGAATGCCAATATTCCCAGTTTAGTGAATGTTACCTCCAATTAACAGCTGAGAATCCCTAGTGATTTCTTCCTAGGGTCATTATATAAACCCAAAGTTTTCAAAATTTTCAGACAGAGACGCAATATTATCATCTCCTAAAGCTGGAATTAATTGAAGAGAACTAGGGTGGGTAGATAATCAGTATGCTCAAACACCCTGTCAATATTAAGCTTTTCTATTTAACTGATCCACAAAGGGAAGTACTATCCAAGATATGAGCATGGTGGGGGGAGAGTGGTCTTGGCATAACTGCCCCAGATCTGCTTTGTCAAATCTATTGCCCAGCTTCGATCTAAATCTGGCTTTTGGCTTAGACACACTTTATTCTTGGAGTCTTTATGAACTGTTAAACTGTCTTCCATTCAACTGATTGAATTTCATGCACTGTAAAACTAAACAACTCCCATATGTTTCAAGAGTACCAGAGGCACCTGCTTATTATGAAGGTGTTGTAGATTCCAGTAGAGAATGAGAGTCCCGGTTCCATAATAATTAAGAGTGTAAGGAAGAATATTGTATCTGGTTAGCATTTGAGATGAAACTTTGCATACACAGGTAATTGTAAGTAGATTTTGCAGAAATGTAAGAGCTAACTCACTTCTGGAGTAAAGTGCATGAGGTGGGATGGACAAAATCTCTTGTATTAGGTGGGTAAATTGTTAATATCTTTTATATATGTGCCAGTGAAGTTGGTGATTTTTTTCTCTTTAGCTGTTAAGACTTTTACGCTCCCTGTGGTTGTGCGTTGTTGCCTTCACAAGAGCTTGGTATATGCTATATAACTTTGAGGAAGGAGAAAAAGCAATAAAAAATTCAAATGGACAGGCCCTTTCCAGAGAACTAAGGTTGTCTCTAGGGAGAAATGACTTGGGTGTTTGGCTGAAGCTGGAAGCCCCTGTTGTTTTAGGGTAGATTCCCGTTGTCAAGAAAGATGGAAATTATCTCACTGTCTTGGGGTGTGTATGTCTCCCCAAGAATGCACAAGGTCAGTGATGCAGCTCCACGCAGAGCCCAGTGCATCATATCCAGCAGCTTTTGCTGCAGATCTGCAGCGCTCAGAGATACTGAGGGGATGTGCTCAGGCGCCTCTACCAGCTGTTCTCCCTTATTCACGTACACGCTCTGCGTCTCATCAGTCCCACGTGCTGTCTCTAGTGACAAAATATGTTTGTTACTCGTTATACCTATTGACTTAGTTTAACTGTAGGATGAGGGTATGACCAAGCTTCAGGCTATTTTTTTGTGCATCTTTAATATCGCTGTTGATTTGTGCAGCTCTTGCTTAGAGATAGCAAACCTAGAGAGAGCTTGTGTTTTAAAGCTAAAGCGAGTGGCTATGCACAATTAACTCGCTGCGATAGCTGTCTTGTAAAGCTCTTAATGATGATGAATCCAATTTGAAGGACTCTTTTGCTGTTGGAGATACGTAACAAAGTTCTGAGAACAGTCATGTGAAAATGTAGGGTCTTCTGTGCTGTCTTAATGTTTATTGAACCCACCTTCACCACTTCTGTTTTGAGAAGAAGCTGTTGGTTTTAACTGCAAGGTTTTTACTGTGTCAAATCCCAGTTGATGGAACATTAAGTTGCAACAGGAATGCTGTTCTACGTTCCTGAGCAGAAATGTTTTCGTGACTGCTCCATGCTTGAATGAAATGTTCCACATTTCTATTTTTTCCTAACTGAACCAAGGTGTTTAAATTCTGTCTGGTTACCTGAATATGGCTACAGACAGGGTTCTTGGATCATCAGGACTATTTCAAGGGCCACCACTTGCGTGTGTCAAGTGACTAATTGACACGTGCTATGTTATCTATATAATACAACCCTTCTAGGTAATATCGTTTTGGGAAGTTCGTGTTGATTTTTGATCTTTCTTTTAAATTTCTCTATGACACTACATAATTGAGAGTATAAACTGAAAAAATAAAACTTTACATAAATTGTCTATTAAATGTCTACTAAGAGTCTATACAAGTATATTCATGATATTTTAAAACTAATTTTAATGTTTCTTTCTGAAATAGTGTTGAAAAAATGTCTACAAAATCAAACAGCTGAACAGTTCTATGTCTACTGCAAGTTCTCCCTCGCTTTTCAAATGATTCACCTTTTTTATAGCGGTGATTAAGTTTCAGTGCAAACTGTTATAGGTAAAGGCTCATTGTCATTGCTAATAATTTGATGCCAGAACCCTTTGGTTTTAATTATAGGTACTGTATAGTTTATGTACTGTTCCTATCATCACTCGTGATGGTTTTGCACAGACATTTAATATAACTTTGCTCTTGATCATAAGAACCAACCACTTTGAGGTTTGGTTTTTTTTTTTCCTTTGTTATACACAATAAGCTTTGAAATGAATTGCCAATGTAGTTACAGTTCTGGAGATGAGGATTTACTAATTGTCAGCTTGTGATGGTATAACGTGAAAAGGCAATCTTTTATTTAATCAAGTAAAATTACTAGATAGCTTTGGTTATGTGTTTGAGATTTGCATTCCTAGTGGCATGTTTTCAGTGTAAAACGTTCTAATACCGTATATCGGGGACATATGCATTTTGATTTTGCAAGCCTTCCAAATTCCATGGATGGAATGATAATCGTCAAAACACTAGTCAATGGAGAAGAGCAGAGGCAATACCTGTGTCTGTACTGCAGAAGTACAGTATGTCTCTTCCCGTGGACCTTAGAACCAAGTATAAATGTGCTCTTTATCCACTCATTCCCTTGCTTTCCTGTGAAAGCAAAGCTGGTCATGCTAGCTAGGGGTTAGGGGCGGCAGGTTCTCCACCTCAGATGCTTAGGAAGCAGGGACTGCAGACACACCTGCCCTGAAGCTCAGATATAGGTTAAAGTATCTGTAGAAATGTTTTTGTGTCTGGTTTTAATGGGTCACATCTTGATCAAAGTAAGAAAAGGAAGGACAGCTAGCTGGCTGACTTATTCGGAAATGTCTGGGGACAGAAAAGGGCACTTGTCTGTGTTTCATATCTTACTGTACTGACAAGCAAAAGCACATCTTTAGCTTTCAGCTGCTGCCCTGGTCCAAAGTAGAGCAGTCCTGAGGTTGGTTTAGTTTGATGTAAAATCAGGCTACTTCTTCCCATTGTTTTGTGAATGTTGCCAAATACAAAATTGTTGCCCAAATTAAAATGTCTTTGTATGTAGTAGATGAGGTGACTGTCCTCCCAGAACTTTCAACTTCGTTATATATAAAGAAAGTGAAATGCACTGGGTTGTTCTCTGTGTGAATGCTATAAGGAAATGAAATGAGGGGAAAATATATTGCCCCAAGTATTTCTAGCCTAACATTATGAGGTAAGGAATTTTAATACTATGTGGGAAATGGCATAGAATACGTTTTATGGCTGTATAAAGTCATATATATATATGTATGCATATATATATATATAAAGTCATATATAAGTCCTTCCTTTCTCTATCCTTTTCTTGTCTCTTTTGATATAAGTATTGGTAGCCCTGTAGGCTCCCAGCCAGTCAGTTCTCAGCCTGTACTGTTGCTTGGGTTCTACTGCTTAGTAACAACCAACGTGTTTTTGTGATGTTCCTTGTGCAATGAACCTTATGGTGGGATCAGCACCACATGATCCAGTTAACTTTCCATGCTCATAGTGTACCTCTCACCTTAAATATTTGCTGTTTTGGCCCAGAATATGCTAACCTGGAGCATTTGGCTTTTTGAAGGGCAAAGACATTTAGAGATGATCCGAGTGGAGATCTTTCCTTTTCTCTGCCTCAAGTTCAATGTCGCAAAAAAAACCCCAAACCTTGCTTTGTGGTCATCTGTGCTTTTGATAAAGTTAGCACCTCTCTCATTTGAAGTACTGGCTCATGATATTGGATTGTGTGTAGTTCTTTGGATGCAGTTTGAACAACGATGTAGCTTTTTTAGATGTTTTTTTGTCAGTAAGCAGGTGATTTCCACGACAACTTTGTTTGTGGATATGCAATCAGGCCTAAAGGAATGCGAGAATCCCACAAAATCAGATTTCTTGTCATCTGTAAAGGCTTGTCAAAGTAAAATTAGCAACAGGAAATTATTTACATTTAGCCAAAACAGTGAAATACAAAAAATATAGAAATACATAATGAGACGTACATAAATGTAGAAATATATAGTGGTGTATGTTCCTGAAAAACACTGGGAGAAAGATGATGTGAACTGGAGCTCACAACTGGTTCATAAAACCATCTGATTTAAATGGAAGTCTTTTGAAGACTGATATTTTTCTCTTAGGAAATTGGTTAATGCCAACTTATCTTTGCCCCTAATAACACCTGTGTATTGACTTCATGGATTCAGAATGAAGCAGAAGGTGTTTAAAATTACACAAACTAATGTACCAAAGTAATAGGATCATGAAGTCTTCAATTATGCTGATGTTTAAGTGGGAAGGTGCTCCACAAGCTGCTTTCTGGGCAAACCCACTCGTAAAATCAAGGGAGAATAAGACAAATAGTCCAGGTTATTACTGCTGTCTTATTTTTAATACTTGGCAGGACGGATATTAATGGGAAACTAAATTAGGAAGAATTGTGAAGAAGGAAGTGAAACTATGATACAAAAAAAAATACTACCAGGTGTACTGAGATGTGCTTGAGCTGAATATAAGCTAGTATCTTAAGCCTGCACCTTTAAAAAAATAGGGAAGAAGAAAGGAAGTTTTACACCCTGCAGTTGTTTTGGTTTTGTTGTTGGGTTTGGTTGCTTTTTTTTTTTAAATTAAAATTAATTTTCATGGAGTGACTTATTGTGCATGGATAAAATATTGAAACTTAGCGTATAACCCTAGCCCAGACAAGTGTGACACTTTTGGCTTGAATTTCTGTCATGCCTCTAAAGAATTGAGTGAACACTACCAACCATGGGTAGATAAATCAAATGCATCACTCCCACAACATACTTATTAACATGCCATATGTGGGGAACTAAAATATTTTAGTTTATAAAATTGCAATATGTGACGAGATAAAATACAGTAAAATGTTATGCGTTATTACTTAAGATACATAGATCGCAGAAAACAGTATTTTATTTACTGCAACTCCATGTAACACAGTTAAGAGTAACAAAAGAAAGAACATATTTCTATAAACAGGAACTTCTAAAGACAACTGGTGGCATAGGGCACCTGCACTGCAATTTGGAAATGACAGTTTGCTTTAAAAGGAATAACTGTGGGAACAGATGCTCATACATTAAGCGCTCAGCCTTACATAAAGCTGAAGTTTACTTTCAGATTTTGGAATTTCATTTTCAGATTTGTAGGGAATCTCAGTGGGATGTGTGACAAGCGATAACCTTGCAGGAAGCAGGACAAATTTATATTTTATTTCTGTTAATTCCATGTGATTATTATTTTTTTATTATTTTATTTAATGATGATAGAGGATACCAGGCTGACAGCTCTGCAAACAGAATCCTTTTGTTTATTGAGAGTGTTAATGTTCCTCATTTGCAAGATGGAGAAGATCCCATCTGTGAGAAGCAGGTTGTCTTCACAGCTTTTTTCCTCATCTGGGATCTCTGTTTGTGATTAACCAAAAATGCACCTTGGACATACCCCTCTGTTTTCTTTTACTTATTGGAATAAAAAAAAAGTGTAAAAGCTAATCTCATGGATCTTCCCATTCATTAATATGGTATTTGTTTCAGATTTTTTAGATTTGAACTGTTGTTTTTAGAAGCAGTGGAAATGCAGCTTTTGTATACTGTTCTTTGATTTGCCCTTGGTTATTTCGGAGTCACTCAGAAAATTATAATTTTTCCCAAATAGCCAGGACAATAAAAGAGTTCGGTGACTTCCACACCGCGTGAGAATTGTTTGATAAGACAACTAAATATTTTGTTTACTATAAAGTTTGAAAGTCCTGTTTGAAAACAGGAAACTATAAGAATACTTGATATAAGAACAAACCAATATCAAATATCCTGAATTACCAATATATGAAGATAATAAGGCAACCAATGGAGTGAAGTTTTAATTGAAGTTTGGCTAGTAGTAAATTTTTCTGAAGGAATTCATGGCAATTCTGCACTGGTAAATTGTGCTACACTGAACACAATGTTTTGCTCTAAAATCCTATCATATGTCAGTAGAGGAACTGCAAAATAGTTGCCAAAAGAGCTAAATGAAGGTGGTGAAATTTAAATTTTACTTGTTCCCAGAAGGAAGTATTTGAGAAAATGGTCTTGCCAAAATTTTGCTTGTAGCTAAAGCAATGTCATCTTTCTTTCAGAATGTGCTCAGTGTGGCTTTGTAGGTGTGCAATTAATAAAACTGACACCCTCTTCATGTTGCCAATATGGAGCTGTACGCTTGTGTTCTCATCGGTTTTGTTACCTCTAGTGTTGTCCAACCTTACAGCAATTAATAGCAAAGAAGGGAGAGATTTCAGCTACATGTGTGCTTGTAGCCTGGTGTTTTCTTGAAGCTGATGTACAGCTCTCAGAAAAAATAACATGAAATAACAGGGAAAGTCTCAAGCAAAAGAAATCTTTTGTTGAAGGAAAAAACCCAACAACAGACCACAAAAGCAAGAGCTCTCATGGGAAACTAAAGCTAGCAAAATTTCATTTTAAAAACTAAAATCTGCGTACCTTTATAACATCTTTACAGTTTAGGATATTTTTATAATTACAAATATAAATTACCATTGCAATCAGGCAGAGGTTATAAGAGTCAAAGTTCAGGAACACTGATGTAAAGTAAAACCAGTCACAAGTCCCTGATTTTTATTGGGGTTTTTTTCTTGATGATATGCATTGCCTCAAATTCTTGCTGTACCAACTACTGTTTTTAGTAAAACATTCTGACATTTTCTCTGAAAATCTGAAAGTCCGAAAGGTGTTTTATATATATATATATNTTTCCCGTTTCTGAATGTGTTTGTAGACACTTTAATTAGATCATCTTTTGTGAATTCCTTTAAGGCTTCTGTAGTGGAGTTAGATATATTCTGCAGGTCATTAAATACTTACCAGTGAAGACAGATTACAAGCTTCTATTCTTAGACTGAATAGACTAAAAGGTACTCTTCGCCATCCTCTCTCTGCCTAAATGATGGCAAGTACTTTTTGGGTTGGGTTTTTTTTTTTTTTTCTCCTCAGCCTCACTCTTTCACACCCATCCCTCCAAAATCAAATATATTTAATTAAATAGATAAATATCAAATATTCGTTTCCTATAGATATGCAACCAATCCTGCAACTCAAATTCAATTTTTTTTATAGTAAGCTCTGACGAGCTTTCAGCTCTCTTGTCTTTTATTTCCTACTTTCTTTGAATGAAAATATGTAATTCATTTCAGAAGGAATACAAACGAGTTAAATTGCTGTAGTGTTCACAATCAGTCTCTTTCCAGCGTCGTAAGCTCACTTAATTGCAGATGCTTGGGTAAGTGAAATTTGCCATGCTATGGGACGATTCTGCACGCTGACAGTGTCTAAGGCACATCCCAGACGTTCTGTCTGGCTCCCAGGTCCAGACATGTTCCTTGGCAGCTTCCTTCTGTGTGTGAGGATGAGATCAGTGCGCTGTAGCCTCCTGCAGGCGTTTAACTGCCAACGGAGGGAAGACTTTGCCTTGAGCTAACTGGTCTGGGGAACGAGATTACAGGGTTTACACTGAAGCACGCCTGCAGCAGATTCAATCAAGACTCATAGATACGAGTTGAACATTGACAAGCAGCCTTTATGTTAAGGTTTACCTGGCTTTGTCCTTCCTTTCTCCGTTCGGTGTAGATTTTGCGTTTTATCCGGAGTTTTCAATAGCATTTAGAAAGCATTCAGTTAATACAGTAGTGCCCTTTTATTTTATTTAATACCATATGATGTGCTAAATAAAGTTTGTTCTGTAAAACCACTCTTGCCCTCGCTGAAGTTCAGACTGGTTTTGTGCTATAAAGCCCACAAAAATGCTGAGGCACCTACCTACGGTGTGCTATTACGTTCTGTACCTGCATTTAAAACGTGCAGCCTTTTGTTTATTTCCTTTCATATGTATTTTGCCTGCCTTAGAGCTCATTCCCAAAAATGGATCTCTAGGAGTTTATAACCACTAAAAGTGTAGTTTGGCGTTTATGAAAAAAATATAAAGTATCACAAGGGATCAGGTGCCCAGATCAAAATACAGGTTCTCCACTAAAAATGCAATCTCTTAAGAAGGAACAGGGAACACACAATTGTAGCACAGGTTGCTACAACATCTTGCTTAGAAATTCTAGCAGTGTGGTGTTTCTCTATTTAGAATGTAGTTTCCTCAGACAAACTGCCATAAAGTAGAGTTTATAGGATAATTCAGTCCAACTATTTTTTCCAGTAGCCATTAAAGTTAACACACTTCTAGAATTTATTTTAAATGTAATGTGAGGAGTATTTATGGATATTTCGTTAAATTAAAAGACTGATTTGCAACAGCTTCTTCTAACATTTGTTTTCTACTTCAGTTTTTATTTAGTTGGACTTTGAGAATGCAGAAGAGGGACATCTTTCTTTTTGTAGTTCCTTTTTATGGTTTTTGTTTTTCTTCTAAAGAGCTTCTATAAAGCAACCACTTAGAGTATCTCTCAGCTGTACTGTAAGATTGCATTGATATCTAACATTTCGTAATTATAAAATCTTCTTTAATTGAAATTGAGAGAGTAAACTTGGTTGTAAGACAGAAACTTCAGCTATGGAAATATGACTTTCAATAAGTTCATTAATATGTTTGTCACAGTTCAGCCCTGATCCAGCTAATTTTGACAGCTAAAACGGTGCAGTTGGGCTCCCAATTCCCTTTCCCCCATCTTCAGTGGGAGGAGGGGGGGGAAATGAAAGGAAAAATGCTTACTGGTTGGAAACTAGAACTATAGGTTTAATGAAATGATAGTACTACTAATAATATCTATGAAAATAATTAGAAAATAATAAATTACATACAAATATGAGATTGCACCCCTCCCCTCGATGACTATAGGTCACCACAAATGCTGCAGAGCAGACACCAGGGAATGGGTCCGCAGCTAGGAGGGAGCTGAACTTGGGAACTGGATTTAGAAACGCATGGAACCAGGACTGGGAGCAGTGAAACTGAGAAGGTCCTCACTGGACGTTACCCATTGCAGAAAGAGCAAGACCCTTTGATCCCTCTACTTTACACTGAGTATGACGTGTATGGGATGGAATAATTTGTTGATCACCTTTGAGTCACCTGTCCTGTCCACCCCTCCCTGCAGGTGTGGTCTTTTTGCTAGTTTGAAGATGGCCTCGTTTGCTAGAGGAATAAGTATAAACATTGNCATCTTCAGTGGGAGGAGGGGGGGGAAATGAAAGGAAAAATGCTTACTGGTTGGAAACTAGAACTATAGGTTTAATGAAATGATAGTACTACTAATAATATCTATGAAAATAATTAGAAAATAATAAATTACATACAAATATGAGATTGCACCCCTCCCCTCGATGACTATAGGTCACCACAAATGCTGCAGAGCAGACACCAGGGAATGGGTCCGCAGCTAGGAGGGAGCTGAACTTGGGAACTGGATTTAGAAACGCATGGAACCAGGACTGGGAGCAGTGAAACTGAGAAGGTCCTCACTGGACGTTACCCATTGCAGAAAGAGCAAGACCCTTTGATCCCTCTACTTTACACTGAGTATGACGTGTATGGGATGGAATAATTTGTTGATCACCTTTGAGTCACCTGTCCTGTCCACCCCTCCCTGCAGGTGTGGTCTTTTTGCTAGTTTGAAGATGGCCTCGTTTGCTAGAGGAATAAGTATAAACATTGGCTTTTCTGAGTGCTAATGTCCCATGTTATCACTTCTAGAGAGAACCTGTCTGAAAAACATGCAGTTAGCTTTCAGAAAATGAAGTTACTTAGACAAGACTAAGTTTGAATTAAATTAGAACCAGTTTCCTGGCTCTAATTTAATTCAAACCACAGCGGTGTTGCAACTTTATTCTTTTTCTCACTGAGGACAGGCAAAACTTAATGCAATATCAAAACGTATTGTCGCTCAAAGTCCGTGAGTTCAAAGTGCTCTAGCTGCCAGCTTGTTATTAGAGGTGCAGTCTTCCTATTTCATGACTGGTACTGAAAATAATTTGTGCATGTCTGGCATGCAGGACATGTCTGACAATGACCATCCTTTAAAGAATTGGTTTAAATCTGTAAAACATAACTGCGTCTTTATAATTACTTCACATGTCCAGCAGCGTCACTGATGTCATAAGATGCTCCGTTCTCTGATAGACAATGTTAAGTGAACAAGGTATTTATTACCATGAATTACAGCAATATAAGGTTTTAGCTTAGTGTTATATGAGAACAAAAATATAATTAAAATATTTTGTTACTGAAAATAACTTCCCACCTCAATTCTTAAAATATAGTTTCAAAAATTTGTATTTCTTAAAGAAACTTGAGTAGACCACTATTAGGTAAATCAGTTAGGGTTATGAATTTTCTTCCAAAAAAAAAAAAATTTCTTGCCAATCTGAATTAAATATTCAAAATTAATGTCAACTAAAATAAACAAAATTCTAGATATTTTGCTTGGCATGCGACTCTATCCTCGTGCTAAGCTTTATAGGTGGTCATTCACTAAAGCAACAAAGATTATATTTTGTTTCAGACTGATTAGCATGTGAACAGATAACTAGTCTGCCTACGCTGATAGGCTGAGAAATACAATTATCTGTGGATTGTATAGGAGATGAAGAACTCTCAGACAATTTAATCAGTACTTAAAATAACTTATGGGGTCAGAAAGGGTAGTTGGAGCAAGTAGTTATATATACACACATAAAAATATATATATAAACCTACCAAAACCAAAATTAAAAAGTAAAAAAAAAAAAAAAAAATTGTTTGTAATATTTAGTTCATTTATGAGTGGAAAACAAGATGAAGGAAAGACCCGTGGTAGTTTTATGTAGGGAAGGGTGGGGAAAAAATATAAGATAATATGGTAAAGAGGTAAATAAGATGACAGTAAGGGAGAGCATAGATGCGACAGCAATAACTTAAATCTCCACATGAAATCTAGTATTTACTCATGATCTTGAATAGGAGACAGTACAAATTAGGATAAAGCTCGGAAGACTATTGTTTTATTTTTTTTTGCTAGATAAGACTGTGTGAGAAAGGATGTTCGGTATTCATAAATGAAAGGTCAAGCAGTAGAGGGGAACATTTACATTGTATGGCTTAAATGATGTATGGTTACGAACCTTTCCTGGATGTCTTCATAGACAGCTCAGTGGAAACCTCTGCTCGGGGCACAATTATGATTTGCTAGTTTAGAAAGAGAGCGTAGTGACAATCGGTTTCCTAATGTCTCTTATGTAAAACCATCTGGAAGAGCAGCCAGTACTAACTGCCTTATATAAAGATATACATATTGAAAAAAAACTGAGGCAGTTCAAAAAAGGACAATAGGAATGGTTTAACGTAAGGTGTTCAGTGCAGTATTATGGAAATTTATAAAATGTTGAGTGGTGTAAAAAAGAGGAATCAGATGTTATTCTTTTCTGTTTAAGCAAGAAAAAGGGGGTGGATAGCCATCACATCTTAAATGTAATAAATATCAAACCAAAAGAAGAAACATTTTCAGATGCAGTCTCTCATTTTAATGGAAGAAACAGTGTTCTTAAGGACATGAAAATATAATAAAATGTCCTATTGGGTCAGTGCTGGTCATCTAACCCAGCATTATTTGGCAAGAAGATGCTGTTTAGGGAGAACATGCATAATGACCAGGTTTTGATGTTGTATCCTCATAGTTTATACATCTGAAACTGTTTGAGAATGCTTACTATTGATTTCTCTTAGTATTTATAAAAGTATCTGTTAAATAATTAATTTTAAAGTGCTGACACTCAAATTCCACAGAAGAGCACGACTTGTAAACATGGACTTTCTTTACTTGCTTTAGTCACCCTCGTCATTACTCGTAACAAGTGCCTTCTAACCTAAACATCGCAGGATTTGGTGAAAAAGGATCCTCATCCACTGCTTTCATGGTTTTACAAACATGAAACTTTTGCCTCTTCCCTGCAGACCAAGGAACCTCAGCCTTTTAGTCCCTCTTATGTGGCAGCTGCTTCCTCCCCTTGTTCATTTTAGTTCACTTTCTCTGCGCCTTCCCCAGTTCCATCTACTGTGTCTTCCTTGAGATAACTAGAGCTGCGCACTGCCCTGAAGTGCACCAGGGCTCAATATCCTAGCAAAGTAATGCTGCTTTTGGGGGTTCTTATAACTCCTTCTCAGCAGTGCTCATCTCTTATTTTGTGGCCTTTTTGGCTGCCACCACATAACTGGTGGATGGTTTTGCTGTGCTGGCAGTGGTGCCTCTAAGTTCTCTGTCAGTTGGAACTGTCAGATCCAGCACTACGTTGAGGTGCCTAGAGCGAAGTCTGTCACACCTTTGCCTACGTTCTCAGTTTTGGGGAGGTCCTTCAGGAGTTTGTCCTTGTTAGCTGCAGTATTTGATTTGGAAAGACTTGTGCTTCTCTTCCCATTCCCTTTTCTAGGTCGCCGATGAAGATGGTGACCGAGAACAGTATCTGGGGGATGCCACTGTTGACTTGCCTTTGGCCTGTACAGCAATGCTAAGCCCTAATACTTGCTTTTGATTCTTTGTTTAGGGTTCAGTCCAGAAATGGAGGTTTCCTCCAGCCTACTGGAAAATTTGTTTTAATAACTTTCAAGGTCTTTTGGAAATACAGCTGCACTATGTTCATGGAATTCCCTTCATTCACATGTTGTTAAACATTCTCATACAGTATTAGTTCTTGGGATTGGCAAGATTTCCCCTTACAGAAACCATCCTGGTGTTTTCATGTCAAACTATATTTGTCCACTTTTCAGTTACTTTATCAGTTGTTATTTTAGATCTTATAATTTTACCAGATATGAAATTCAGACTTACCAGTCTCTATGAATCCTTCCTAGACCATTTTAGTGAAAAAAAATTTCTCGGGGAAAGACCAGTCCTCTGGCATGGTGACAGTGATGAGAGTTTATGTAACAGGGAAAAACACAGAAGATTCCTGTGCCTTCTCACAGGAACTGATGTTCCCTTGATCTGATGTACGCTGGTCATTTCTGTATTTTATTTATTCTTCAGACCAGTCAGAGGAAAAGTAGATAACATGGAAGCCCAATGTGAATGTCAATCTTTTTTCAGATGCCTCAGAAAAGAATTTAAGATAATTAAATTAAAATAAAGAAATCCGGTATAATCACTATTTGACTGTAGAGTTGGTTTACCGCTTTTGAGCTTTGGTCAAGGTTTTCTTCCCCTTTTGCTTTTTTTTTTCCCCGTAATTTCAGGAAAGTACAAGATTTCTTGTATTTGTCTCTCCCTTGTTAACTACAAAAAAACCCTAAGCAGCTCTCCTTAAAGGACTGCTGTTGTTGTGTCTGTATATGAGGCACTGGAAGCTTAGTTGGGATTACATTCTTTTCCAGTCTATTCACTTTAGAGCTCTCTCCCTCGGGAAGCTTAGCCTCAGGCTTTTATGACAGTGATACAGTACTACATGATAGAAGGGGAATTTTCCCCCCTAACATTAATCCAGCTGTAATAATAGAGGAGCCTCTGTTGGCGTTTGCAGCAGTGCCTCATCCTTTGGACGTTCTGGAATTCAC
The DNA here is from genome assembly GCA_013389885.1 of Geococcyx californianus. Classification (NCBI taxonomy): domain Eukaryota; kingdom Metazoa; phylum Chordata; class Aves; order Cuculiformes; family Neomorphidae; genus Geococcyx; species Geococcyx californianus. Next base: position 45,876 of record VWPV01009175.1, read on the forward strand.
TCTCTCCCTTTCTGTCTGCACTTTTGCACTTGAATTTTCCAAGCTAAGGGGAATGATTCTTTGTACAAAACCTCTGAAATTTGACCTTCTATACAGTTCAGGCAGCCCACGGCCTTACTCCTGGTCATGTAGTTCAATGTTAGAATCAAATGTATCTTTCATCTTCATCCTCTTTGCTATTCTCTGTTGCAGAGACAACATACTAAATAACATACTAAATGGTATTTTTTGTTTGTTTTCATCATTCCATCACACATCTGCATAAATATTGAAATTAATTAAAGTATTTGGAAGTTAAACAAATTTCCTCTACAGTATCCTTGTATTGGAAAGGAACAAATGGAGAATTCTCTGTAATAAGACGTGTGATACATAAGTGTTTTCTATAAGCAGGTTTTCCTTAGATTTTCCAAACACTATATATATATATTTTTAAATATATGTTTGCTTGAAGTCCTTTGTTTAAAAGCCAATATTTCTGAGTATGATGGATATTTATCTGTTGCACCTGAAAGAGAACCTACTTATATGATCAAACTATCAATGTACATACATGAGTTTTGCACTGGTGTAAGTGAAATGAAAAATCTGTCCCTGGAAGGCTTTGATATTCAAATGAGCACTCAGTGAATGCTGAGAGTGTTGTTAAATTCCATATTGCTTTCAGTGTCCTGGATTTCAATGCGTTTAGGCAAGCCATCACCTGCTGATGTCAGAAGTGTATCCAAAGAGCAAAAGAAGTTTTCAGGCCATTGAAACAATAACTTGTTTCCATGTCTCTTGACAGAAATACAGACATAGGTGGTCTCCTTTCATGATGCACAGTGATCTAAAAGGAAAAAAGCAATACTTGGACATTTCATTATAAACAAAACCCTTATAATAATTTCTAAGGAGCTGTTAACTTTATTGAAATATGGATCCAGTCTGTATTGGTGAGCCTTGGAAACCACAAAAAAGAGTTACATACTCCCTAAAGATTGTGTTCTTCTGAATTTTATAGTTAACTTTGAAAAACTTGAGTGTTTTTTTTTCTGAAAGATCATTTCAGAAGGGCTCTTTGGTATAAGCCCTGATTGACGTCAATGCAAGTTTTACTGATCTATGTTGATGAGGGAGACTTGCAGGTTAAAGATCTAGTTTAGGCTTAGATAGTGTTGATATTTCTGCTGTATTGCACAGAAACATAGAATCATACTGTTTTCAGGTATATAACATACAATCTCGGTGCTCCATGGGAAAGTCAGTGTCTCATCCCTGTTCTGCTTCACAGCGTTCTTCACAAATTTCAGAAGTCCTTCAACTCAGGGTATTTTTCATAGCAGATGCACGAAACAAATGTCCACCATCTCTTCGAAACTTTCTCCTCATTCCTGAAACTCACAGGGCCATTGATCGTGGCTTTTGAACACAGAATTACAAGGCAATTATCTCCATAATAGCCTCAGTGCAAACCATAAGATTTTCCTTCTATAAATCATGCTTTCATAATTGATGTAAATGAGTGAAATAAGAAGACCCAAAGCAGTATTAAGTCAAGGATGATCTTTTATTTTTTACCTTCTCCTGTCTCCCAAGAATTCCATAAATCTCAGAAAACCTTTAGGATTTAGAGGCCAAATTACTTTGGCTGAAGCAAGGCCTTTGAAATAACTTGGACTGATTATGTGTTAGTAATTTGTGTCAATCTGCTCCTACGTATTTGAGTTATAACCATTGGTCTGATTTTTTTTAACTTATCCAGATGTGAAACAGCAATTCAGACTGGAAAAGTATGTTAGATTAATTAATCATTTTTGGTTTGAGAGTTTTGTCCAGTGGCAGAGTTGTAGATAAAAAATTACAATTTACTTACTGCTTCATCATGGAGGCTAATATTAAAATTTGCTATTTGCACTTGTCCTGTGTGATTCAACTATAATCTGCTTAGACTTTGTAGAGGATAGGTGCTTGCTTCTGTGTATGCAGAATTGAATCTAGTTGCTTTGTGAAGGAGCTTAGGCTGGTGAACACAGACCCGGAGTTGAATTGTGGTAAATCCCTTCAATGAACTCAATAGAAATCTGTGTTAAGAATTGTGCCCTTTTTTTTCAGAATATTATAAAGGAGTTTTGATTAATGGAACAAAGCCATACTGGCAAGTAGAAGAACACAAAATGCTTTGGTGAGGTCTAGATTACCTGTTTGTAGACTTAAAGAGAGTTGAGTTTTTCTGTAAAATAATGTCAAAGTGATTTTTTAAATACTACTTCTTGGATGTTTCCTGGAGTTTTTTCCTGCTGGGACTAATAATGGTGTCTATTATTTTAATTGTATCTTTTAATAACTGAAACTAAGCAGTCACTAGAGTCATTCAGAAAATAACCTCTCTTTCCTATAGATAGAATCCCCAACATGAGAAGGATAGGAACTATTGGAGCAGGTTAAGCAGAGCGCTATGAAGATTGCTAAAGTTCTGGAGGCATCCCTGTCTGTGGAAGCGGGGTGGGACTGGATGGGCTTTGAGGTCCCTTCCAAGCCAAACCATTCTATGATTCTATGCTAGATGGCTACTCAGGTATTCTTGTGAGCACCACTGAAATGGTAAATCTGATGGCATTGCCAACAAGACAACTATCAGTCTGAAAGCAAATTAATTCCACTTTCCAATGGCATGCTTTAGGCATGCAATATTAACACTACAAATTAAAACAAATTTGTCAATGTACTTTAATAGTACTTAACCAGGAGATAGTATGCTAGTAACACCTTTCTTCTCAGGAGAGCTGCATTAAGAGATGACAGAATCCTACTTGGCATTTTCTGCTGAGTACACAAAGCATATAAAAGTGTAATTAAAGCACAGTTCATTGCTTATAGTGTTGTCTCTCTAAGAAAATCTTTGATATCAGTTAAAAAATTCAACTTAGTATTTTTTTATTTAGAAATACTAATTGAGCTGGATATATCCAAGCCGTTCTAATTCTTTGATTACAGAATTTTTTCTCATTTGTTTATCCTGATTTTTAGTTCTTCCTCATGGTCCTCAGATGAAAAGATATGTAAGTACCTAAGCAGACTAATAACTTTTTTTCTGATATTTGAAGTGACTATAGGTAATTCATTCCATTCAGTTATATCCTGAAACATAAATGCCTTTTTTAAGGTCTGTAGAAAGCAATTATAAAGCTGGTGACTTTGAACTATTGAACTGCATGCCCCAATGCTGTCGGCAATGCTAAAAATGGGAATATTAGATTAAATTTTTTCAAGCAGAAAGTTCTAATAACTCAAGTAATAATATTCATTAACTTCTATTTACACCATTTTAATCGGAATCTACATTGTATATTTGTTTTATTTTTTCAGAAAACCATTAAAGCCTTAGCCAAATGCTTATTTCACAGTATCTGCTAATTCAGATTTGGTATACATTATGGTTGAATTATCCAAGGTGGCACACTATTACACAGCTCAGCTTTCATTTGAAGGGGTGGGGCAGTAAGTGCTACGGCAAGTTATTCTTAGGGTGGGTTAGCAATTACAATGCCATTCGCTGTGTGTAACAGCACAAAAGAAACCCAGGTCTGTCGGTGCCGAGTTGAGCCTAGAGAAGTGACAGCCTGATGAGGCATCCAAGTCTTGCTTGTGCTGCTTGAAGTTGGGCGTGAGGAGATGCCTGGCTTTTCAATTAAGCCTGGCAAGGCTTTCCTTGGTTCCCCAGTAAGTCTGAGAGTCAAATGCCAGCCCAGCTGCTCAGCGTGTGCTATGAAGAAAAAGTGGGTTTATATGATGAGGGATAAAATCAGTAGGAGAGGCTATTCAAAATGACAGCTTGAGATTTATTTCAGCAAATTCTGCTAGACTTCTCAAGTTGTTGGATTCTGTGACTGATCTTGTTTCTGTTGAGTGCAAAATGCTCAAATCTGTCCTGGAATGAGTTAAAACCTTTCTGACTGCCAAGGATTTGGGCATGGTGCCTGGCAGGAAACTCTCTCTGCTCAGGAACTGATAACAGTGCAGGATTTGCAAAAGAGAAGACAAAAGACTTAAATGCTGCTTTCTTGGCATCCTTCAAGAGAAAACTGCAGGGGAAGAAGAGCAGCGCTGCAGATGTGAACAAAGATAAGGATAACCAGGTTAAACCTGCAGTTTCTTGATTAACACAGGAGTGCAGAAGCTCATATATATATATATTGGATAGCTGCTTGAAAAGAGTGAGTGTCATGGTACCGAGATGTGATCTTACTAATTTTCCTTCCTTAACGGTTTTATTAGAACATGGCTCATGCTTTTGCTTGGCTACTCACCACTACTATTGTCATGGCTTAGGTTGTTCACAGTAATGGAAATTCATGTCCGATAAAGTGAATGGAGCTGCTCTTCATTGCCATTATCATTATTTAAAAGGATTTTCAAAGTCAGATCTTGCTATCAGTGCCACAGATCGGCACACCCCTAAAAAGTGATCAAAGAGCAGTGTCCCAGAGAATATGTCCATCCCCTATGGTGCTTGACCAAAATACTGTTCTATGAACTGCTGATAAACAGAATAAATGTTGGGAATTGTCAGTAGTAAGACTCCTGCTTAATAATGGTAACATACTACAATTTTTCCCCCCACACTCTTTTGAATTTATTACTCTTGGCGTTAGTGAATGTGGCTGCTCTGATGACAGCTACAGCCATTTCATCTGGTAGCTCCACTTGTTCTGGTTGCGACAGGCTCACAGATTTCTTCCACACAAGGAGTGGCACAAAGGATTCCTTCAGATTGCAGATGATATTGTTGTCTTACTTTTATGCGCCACAGGCTGTATCTTCCTGAGGTGTGGCTGCACTGATAGGAGCAGTTCCCTGATTTAGGAAGGGGCCTTTTTTTTAAAAAAAGGCATATAGCTAGAGTCTGGAGAATTTCTTCTGTTAGAAGTCTGATTGTCTTGCTTACGGATTGGAATGCTGCTCTTAATGTGAAAGATTTCAGAGCTGTACCACTTACTGCAATATTTTCTATTCACCTGTTAGTGTTGTGGTAGAAGCTTGCTTGCTTCCATTTTGTAGCGTACAGTACTATTTTTGTGTCACATTGTCTACAGTTTCTGAGCAACTGCTGTATAGGTGGCTTTGCTACCTCCTACTCCAGTTCTAATACCTTGTGGTGTGTTATATTTCTGTGGTGTCATTGTGCTTGCTGGTCATTTATCTAAGTAACATCTGTTCATCAAGCGTTTGTGAATACTTTTTCTATTTCTGATGTCTTTTCAATTCTTATTTTTAGTGATTTTTGCTTTTCAGCCTCATTGAGATTGCATCCTTCAGTATGTAGTCTCGATCTGTGAAAGCAGTCTTTTCTTGATAAATATACACCAGATATTCACCCTTGAATATCTTCAGTGAGTCCTTGATTTTCTTTATTAGCTGTTTCTTCATGAAGAAGTACTTTGCTTTGGAAGACAATAGGTTTGGAAGAGCTCTGCAGCTGTCTCGGGTTTTTTTCCCACTGCATGCTAGAAATTAAGCAGTCTGGCTGGCTGCAGCCTATTTGTGTGCACCTGCACTGCCAGTGACCAACTTTATTTAAAACTTGATTTATGGCAGGTTTCTTTTGTTATTACTCAAACCATTAGTGGATTTTATCTGTTGGACCAGTTCCTTTTATTCTTTAATACCATGTATTTTCATAACTAAACTGTTAGCAGTAATAGAAATAAACATGAAAGGGGAGAAATCCCAGACCTTGTATTTCAAGCCCAAGACTTCTTCAGGTAGCTTTGCTAGGGAGGAGCAATCATTTATTTTTATCCCCATCTTTTGGAGCAATGCATCTCACTGTCCATAGCTACTAGATGATAGTCACAAATAATAACGGTAAGAAGATTCTTAGAGATTCTCTTAAGGGCAGCCTGGGTCAAACCTTACTTTTAGTTGAAACTGTAAGTAAAAGAGCTGTGTGACTGTGCAACTGCAAAAGTTGTGTCTGTAAATTGTCATAGAAGATGTATGAGAAATGGATACTACACATCACAGGAAAACAGAGGATCTAGGGAGGACATGCTGAGTAAAAAAAGCCTGAGAGATATAATGAAGCAGGTACTGTGTGTTGAGTTTATGCTTCTCGTGCAAAACAACGTGCTAGGAGCAAACGTTTTTGCTTCAGCGAGACACTTCCACACTGTTCTGAAACAGCCATTTACAGTGGTGAGTAAATGCGTTCTTGCGCTGTATGTAGTAACAGTTTGTAGAGCTCAAGCTTTAATAAATCTGCACCCTTCCAGCATCTTTTGATATAATTGTTTTAACTTAAGACTATTATATTATTTATAAACAGATGTAATTCTTTTTGCTCTTAAAGACAAGATGTGTAATGGCTTTCTATCCAGCTGTGTAACTGAAGGACACCCAGATGGACAAATCAGTCTCAGCTAAAAACACTTGGCAATTGCTAGTAGGTACTTATTATTAATTCTCCAAATTTGCTAGCTTTCTTTGAGGGAAAAGGTTCTGGACTGAAAGAGTTGGGAGACTGAATATTAACTGTATTTGCTTTAAGAATTTTTTTGGGGAGGTCTGATTCCTAATGGGATAAAGATGCAGAACCAGTGGTTAAATGCAAGAAAAACATGACAGTTTGACTGCACAGTAGTTATTGCTAGGGTTAATATATTCTAAAAACAGTAGTGGTACAATGGGAAACAATAGATGAGTAATAGAGGAAACTTTGACTTAGAATCCCCCAGAAAGAGCTATTTAAATTCAAAAATATGAATACGGAGAAAACCTTATGCCAGTGGCTCGATGTTTAATATTCTGTGAAAATGGAGCTGCTGTCCCATTTTGCCAAACATGGTGGCCTAAGAGTAAGTATAAGAGCTGTGACTTGTCTTACTGAAAAACTCAGAAGATTAAATGAAGGTTTTTAAGTAAATTTTTATATGCATAAGCATTTTCTCTTGTTTCTAGGATTTCTTGTTTGACAGATACTGAAGTTAATAGGTTGTTCCTGTGGAATAAGAGTATGTAGAAAGCCATGTGGGAAAACCTCAGAGAATAGATAGAAAACAATTTATATACCCTGAACAAGCCTGGAGAAAGGATTGGCACAGACAGTGGTACAATCATTGCCCATTTGCTTCATCCTGTGACTTGAAGATTTGGTTTCCAAAGCTGTCAGCTGTCTCTCTTTCATAAACTGTATATTCATTTTCAAACAATGATAATACCATCTGTGAAACAAACTCTGAACTTTGCATTCAATGGAGGAGGATAGAAAAAAACCGAATCTGACCTAGAAATAAGAGAATGGAAGCTCATGTCCAAACAGCAAGTCGGTAAGGTGTTTAGGAGCTGGGTGAAAAAGTCAATGTTCAAAATCAAATTTGTAGTAATAACTTTTTTACTAGTTTTGCCAAACTGATAGATTGTGGTATTTGGGCTTGTGAATTTGGACTACAGCACAAACTCAATTTAAATGTTTTACAAGCACACAGTCCCTGAAATTCTGTGTTTAGACTTATCAGACATTATGTTGCATTTTTATAAGCTTCCACTTAATTTAGACATTGAATTTTTAGACTGCTATGCATAATTTGTCTTCTACCCTGTGGGATTACAAAGCGGCCAGTTCGCGGCCTCTCTCACGCTTTTTCATCCTACTATTTGACTCTAGTGACGCGTACCATAGAGTCATAGAATTACCCGAGTTGGAAGCAACCCAAAAGGATCATTGAGTCCAACTCCTGTCCCTACACAGGACACTCCCAACATTCAAACTGTGTCACTGAGGGCATTGTCCAAATGCTTCTTGAATGCTGGCAGACTCAGTGCCATGACCACTTCCCTGAGGAGCTGTTCCAGTGCTCCACAGGCTGCTGGGTGAAGAACCTCTTCCTAATGTCCAGATTTGAACCAGTTTTCACTGGGAAATCATAAAATGAATGGCAGACTGACAACAGTGGCTTCATTTCCTTCTCCTATTACTCTTCATAATTAAATCCCTAGATACTCTTGTGAGTATGAGCCACAAATATTGAAGGGATGTTCCTTCCATACATACCAACATCCTCCTGACTAACTGCAGAATCATAGCTTTACAGCAAGGAAGGAAAATTGGTCTTCTAGACCAATAATGTTTCTTGATTAATTGATGCTGATATAGTTCAACAGTACAGTTGATTCCATATTCCCGTGAGCCACTAAGTCTGAGAATTTAACATTTAAGGCCGGAGCCTAGACTTGCCATGGTTCTGTTGTGTTCGGTTCTAGTGATCTTCTCTCTTGCCCAGGGTTTTTTGTGTTGAATTTCACAATTTTTGATGTTTCATTTCTTAAATCTTTCCAGTTAGTTGCCCATGCTGAGGTGATTCATCTTTATTTCATTTCTACTACCAAGATTTGCTGGGACAGTAAAATGAGATGTATGAATTGTTCTGCCTTGAAACTGTACTAATATGACCGACTGTACTAATTCATGACCAAATTCTCCCAAGTTTGGGTCACATTTAATTAAAGCTCTGGGGATGCAATAAAGTTGCATGATACTCTAGTAAGCAGCAGGGATGCCATTTAGTAAAATACTTTTTTAATAGCTTTTCATTGTCTCTCCCATCTCTGCCATTTCAAAAGGGCCTGGTTTTCCCCAGTAGAGGACTTGGAGAGGAAATATATTGCACTTTTTTTAACAAAGAATTATTGATAAATTGTTTCAGGAAACAAAATACTTAGCTTGTGGTTTCTAGACTTAAGATGACAATCAACTTTCCGCTTTGAAGAACTTGAATTTGTTATGCAGCTGTAAGTTTTACAGCCAACAGGATGCTTCAGGTTCAAATAGTTTTTCTTAATGCAAAATACTATTTCTGCTGTTTTATCTTCATAGTGAAGTTGAATAGTTATGTTTCGAAAAATTGTCTTTAAGATTAATTTCACTGATGGAGGAGAGAGTTGCAGCAATAATTGTCATATTATATGTTTTCATCAAATCAGCTTTTTCTTTTGATGAAGGCCACTCTTCAGCGGCTGAGTGAAAGCATACTTCTTAGTCTGAATGATGTATTAGACTTCTACATATGCCTGAATACTTTTCTATAAGGTATTACATTTGTTTTGCACTGTATAGCTCCAGTCACCTCAAGGTTAACAGAGTATCTATTATGTATATGCTTAAAATGCATTAAGCATTTTCTTAAGTATTTGCCAGGCAACAATATAGCAGTAAGCAAGGTATGCCATGCTTTGGTTCATTGAGTTCTAATTGTTTCAAACTGTTATTGACCAGACAAAATAAAGATCTGCTCTGGTTCTGTTAATAAATATTGGAGACTATGGGTTCAGTTTTTAAACAAGGTTTTGAAATGATTCTTGTTAAGTTCGGGTAGAGCAAAGGGTAAGAAAGGAGTTATGCTGAAAACAATCAAGAGAACTGAATAATTTCCTGGTATGATGAAAAAAGAAAGAATCGTTATTGGAAGGTTAGAGAGGGGATGACAATGGATATCTGACCTTTTGGAGGAATATATCAGCATAGCTCCACTGACTTCAATGACACCGAACCAGTTTTCCATCAGTTAGAGATGGAGATTCAGCAGCAGTTGCCAAAGTAGTTCAGTTTGTTAACTCACTTTCTTCCTTTCCCAGATTACTTATTTGTCTCTGTATGTGTGTTGAAATAAATCCCTCCAGATCAATTGTAACTTGACTTGCATTTGACTCTTCAGGTTTGTGCATCAGGGTTATAATTTTCTACATTAAGTTTTTCATGTTAATGAACCCCTATTTTTATATTATTTCTTGGATAATTATTTATTGAATGACTGAAACATGCAGTCCTATTCTTCCTTGAACAATGTAGTAGTTGTGCAGTATTTTTGCATAATACATGACCAAAAATCCTCTGCTGCTTCAGCCTGAAAAGATCAGAACATTTTATTAGCAATATTGTGAGGTAGTGGAAATATTGTCCAATATTAGCATTAAGTAGGCATGTACTGTTAGAAATAACACTGACATTTCTGTGTAAGCTTCTTCAGCTACCCACCTCCACAGCACCTCATACAAATAATTAATTCAGAAGGCTGGTACTTTTTGGAAACAGAAAGGTTCCTCTATAAAGGGTTTCAGTATTACTGCAGGAGAACTAACTTCCCAGTCTGGATACCAGAATAAAGATGTTCATGCCTCTAGCATGGTGGGAGGAGAAGGATAGCTGGAAGACAGCATGAGAAGGGCGCTTTGGAGCTTCCCCTGAGAAACCACTGAAAATGGGAGAATCACACATGTGTTTAATAAATACGCATGCCAAGCAAGGAGCAAACAAAAGGAATTAGGAATATGTGTACATTTGCAGAGTTGTGATCTCATTGGGTTTAAAGACATGTGGAGACACAATTTGTGTGGCTAAAGTGTTGCAATGAGTGGACACAGGTTCTTTGGGAAGGGTAGCTATGCCTACTGCTTTGGGGGTGCTAGGGACAGTGATTTAGAAGAAACAGAGGCAGAGATAATAAGGCTGAGTTACAGCTGTTTGAGCATGCCGAGATGGATGATGTCCTTGTGATGCCACTATTGTCTTCGGAATGTTTGGAGATTGGAGGAATTTCTGGATGACCAAAGAAAAGCAAAAAGTGGAGTCTGTGGAGAAGACAGAGTCTGGCTCTTCCTAGAGGTGCACAGGCAACATACACGTGTCAGAAAATGAGCAATTCCAACAGAACGTACCAAAAATTCTTTTCACTCCAGCGGTGTTCAATGCTGGAAGAAGGCTGGCCAGAAAGGCTGTGGAGTCTCCGTCCTCTGAGATATTCTACTGGATGGGGTTCTTGGCAGTTTACTGTAGTTATACCTTACTATAGAAGATGTTGTACATTCATTCTGTGTTTTTGCAGCACGCAGTGGTGTGGGCAAACAAAGCTTCACCAATGAATTTACTTTTTCTGTCTTTTTTTTTTTTTTTCTTTTAAATCATTGCTTTAACGATCTTCAGTGTATTGTGTTGTATTTAGACTCCATACACAATCTTTTGAACAAGAGTATTTATGTTTCACTCTAAAGCTCTTGTTGAAACAAAAGGATTAATGTTTTGGGATTTAATAGTCTCCACTTTAGCTGAACTCAGTAAATCTGTCTCTGGGCTGACAAAGTGTGCTAACTGTTTTGTGATGGATAGAATGATGACAGCATTGAATCTTTTATTTCTGCAATATTGAGGAAATGCTGAAGAAGTTAAATAGACAGTGCAAAATTACAACAGGATTATTAAAATAATCCACTGTCCATGTGCACAACTATCACCATAATGAAGTCTGGAAGCGATTGTAATGGAAGAAAAATGAACTAATGCCAGCAAGCTTTTTGTTGCAACAGTCATTTTGTAAACAAGTTCACATGAACTTAATTAGAGAGAGAAATAGCATAGGAATGTTTTAATGCATGTAAAATTCCCCGCATAGCAGATAGAATCAAAAACCAAAAGTACAGAAATTTACAGGTTGCATTACCTCACAAAGTGGTTCTTCAAACTATCAGCATGCCAGTTCTTCCATCCGCTACTGAGTAGGGGGTTCAAATGGCAGATTTTAGAGTGGCTTAATTTTTAATAATGGGGAAATCAAATAACATTGAGGGAATCAATCCAGAATCAAGGAGAACAAGCAGAACTAAACATATGGTCATCTGTTTTCTGACTGTTATTTTAAAATTACTCTATTATGGACAGAGATTTTTTTTTTTTTTAAACTCAGTAGCAGAATATTGGGCTGAGTCAACAAATGACTCCTGAATGATAACTGTGATACAGTAATGGATTTTTCATTGCTAAAATAGATTTTAAATGGAATATTTTCACTGCATGTATTTTCAGAATGAAAAGAATATATGGAGGTGTGGGATATATTTTTTACAGATGCCCATGGTGTTTGAAAGCAGTTGGTTTATTGTCATTATGGGGCTTTTTTGTCAGTTTACTTGACTTGTTATTTATTTGTCTTAGTTGTCTGGCGCATAATTGTGGAGTGCAGAGAAAGTTGAACGTGTTCATGATATAATAACTACAAAGTCATACCAATGTAAGGCTTCCGTTGGTTTAAAATTAGAGGAAAAGCTATTTTAAGTTTTTCTGTAATAGAGTTACTTTGTTTATTTCGGCATAGTTTGAATTGCTAGTCTTTCAAACAGCAGTTGTTGCTGATTACTGACATTAAATGCTACCTTCGGAAAATGTGTCTTTTTTTTTCTCTCCGAAGTACAAGAAAGATGCATAAAAATAATAATTACATAGCTCAAAGAGAAAAGTGCGTGTTTTTCTCCCAACTTAAAGCCATGGGAAAATAATAGCTTCCTACTCTGAATTCAAAAATCAGCATTCAAATCCGTATGAATCTTTCCCATTAATTCATAATCAAATGGTGCCAAGCTTCTCTAATTTTAAAGGATTATTCAAGAAACATCTCAACTAATCTTTTCTTAGATCTTTTGAATTTGTTTTTTTCAGAAGATGACAACTTTCTCTCATTATCTCTGTCTTTAAGTAATGCAAGGCCGTATGAACTTGCTTGATTTGATTCTGCAGTAGCTATGTAGCCCAAACTAGCTTTCACTTCAGATGCTTGAGAATTCATGAAGCTGGATTTTAGATTCTGACCATCACACCCACTTTAAAAATAGTGTTCACCCCTCAGATTTGAATTTTTACTTGCTTAATGTCTTGGAATAGTATGTAATATCGTATGATTAATTGTGAAGAAATTTGAAATTTTTAATGACTATAACAGGTATTCCCATATTACCAATGAGTTTTTCACATCTAGGGACTTACTAATAATGTATATAAACCACCCCGTTCTATGTGAGATAGCAAATCTTTTTGTCATTCCTACTTTGACACAATCAGTAAATCAATGTATATTTCAGAATTACACTTTGAAAAATCAGAACTATGTGAATCAGTTTTTTGAGGCTGCAAAGACACCAATGTGTATTGAAATAATCTGATTAGAGTGGTACTGCAGACAGTTAATTCAGCAGTTGATGGGTTTGGTCTATAGGGTCAAAGATTAATAACTGAGATTTTTACAGAGTAGGAAAAAGTTGTCTTTAATTAAAACCTTGTATTTCTAAAAGAGGTATAGATGTTGAATACACACAGTGCTCTGTCTATGGAATTCTTGGTACAGGCTTCAGACTACAGCTCATACATTGAAGTTTTAAGTATTATCAGTTTTCTGATTCTAATAAAAAGCATAATTATTCCTTTCAACAATTACATGTCAGAAAGGCAGCAGAAAACGTCAAGCTGAGCGAGTGGACTACCTCCTGATTAAGGCAGATGTATTCATTATTGCTTTTCTGACCTTTAGACCTTGATAAACTGGAGAGTTCTGATGCTTAAAATATATAATTTCAATAATTTATTTAGGCATCTACTTTTTTATCTATTTACCAGAGATGAACAAGTGGAAATGCTTTATCTAAAATCAAGACAGCAGGAGAAACTAGGCAGTTCAGGGTTAAAATGTAATTTCTGCTCTAGAACGGTACTGTTGATAGTTGTGACTAAGTATAGTGTTTCTTCATGTGTTTCAAAGGAAGAGCAGCAGAATTTTCTCTCTAATTCTGCACAGATCAAATCTGATACCTGATAATATACATTGATCAATGAACAACTGCATTCCTAGTGCTTGGATGATGGATAATTTCAGAAGTAATTTGTGTAGAATCCCAAGCAGAAGGTAACTGATAAGAAGTTTGCATTGATGGCAGTTCAGGATGAAATGCAATTAACAGGTAATGTAAAGATGTTCAGGCCAGTTGCTGTAAATCCAAGAAGTTTAGATTTGTAAGCACATGAAAGACTGAAAAATCAAGCATTATGATACATGATGACCAGTTAATTTATTCAGGAATGCGTTAGTATTTGTTTGGTTGGGTTTGGGTTTTTTATAATTATGGCACATTCAATGCATAGTATCAATGCCAGATTCAATGCAATTATTTTCTCAAAATAGTTGGATTGGGGTTTTGATTGGTTTCCTTATCTCTCTGGCTTGGTTTTCCCTCCATCACAGGGCATGTGGATCAGAGTGATATTTCTACTCTTCCCCATATCTTCTACAAGAAATGTGACGTGCTTTGCCAAATTCATGCAGGTTTCCTTCTAAAATATTTTTCCTTTTGCCTATTTTTTCTTTTATGTAAGAAGAAAATCTTTCTTTTCCTCAAAGACTAAACTTGTTGCTAATATCCTCACTTTAACCAATTTCTTGGTACTCTCATCTCCAGAACAGTAGTAAGAAATAAATACCTGAAATAGTCCCCTCTTTCTTGCAAAAGAAAAACGGTAAGATAAATGGGAAAAAACCTCACCCAACAACCCAAAACCAACTCTTGTTTTTAGAATAAATCTTGAAATGTTTTAAGCTTGACTTCTGAGGCATTGATACAGGCATCGAGGAATATTTTAGATCTGTTATTCAATAATCAGTAGAGCATAATCCCTTGAATACTGTGACCTTCATAAACTCTTTAGTTAACAGAGGTACAGTTCAGCTTGAGCTTCACCAACAGTTGAACAAAAGTATAATTATACACATTTCACCTCCTTCTACAATTTCTTCCTAGGAGAGGAACACACCCAGGCTGGTAGTTTTTCCAGACAAAAAGCTGAAAAAAATGTCACCAGTCAGAATGCTGTAAATCAGCAGTGTTTCATTATTGGTAGCTGGCCAATGCAATAGTTGCACACTGCCTTGCTTTTACTTTGGGTGCTCTGTGCTGAATGCTGCTCTGTTTTGAATGCAGACTGCAGTTGAGATTTTCTATTGTTGCGTATAAGTCTATACGCAGGTACATAATGTAGTAGACCTGTACAGTCTACTGTATAAGCTGTCTTCTCTTCCAAGAAGAGCTACCTAACCGTAAAGGGAGTTTGACCATTGAACTTCTCATTTTGCTTGTATACATTTGGTAAGCAATCTTTCTGTAAAAGACTGAATAAAAATAAAAAAAAAAAAAGGAAATTTCTGATGAAGATTTGATACTTAATTAGGTAAATAGGAAAAAAAAAAACCAAGCCTGAGAAATTCTAGTTTCTATAACTAAACTTGGCTACAACTTTCATTTATCTCACTTAAAGCCAATATAAAAGCTGTGAAGGTGTCTTTTGTAGTGTATTTGGCTCTTAATTGTTCTCAAAAAGTCTGTGTATTAAGAGATTTATTCATCAACTCTGAGAACGGATGCTCTTCAGTGTTTCTATCTATGCAACACGCGGGCAAAAAGGGACTTTTATTTAGTTCTGAGAGTCTTATAAACAGCAAGCCCGACTGACCCCCTTAGTATGAATGCTGCTGGGAAGGTTCTGTCTTAGAAACTGAACTTGGTAAGGGAAGATAGGCTGACATATTGCAACCAAAGGTAACAGGGGTGAGATTGAAGATTTAATCAGTGTTTTAGCTTTGAGTAATTTCTTGAGTTATCAGGACGAAAATGAACAAGTCCAGATGCTGGTTCTTTGGCACCAGTGTAATTTGTGGTGAATGTATCGAGAGACTACACAGTTAAGAATCGTAAATACAAATATGTAAAGAATTAAAAACTAGACAGGTTAGTTACACCTGTCACATACACAGTCAAGTGTTTCACATGAATATTTGTTGCAGCCTTGTTTACCAAACTTTTAAGAGTATTAGCACCACAGCTGTTAACTAAGAAAGTAGTTATCCATTCTCTGTGCAGCTCATAGGCTCGATATCAGGAAAAAATTCTTCACTGAGAGGGTAATTGTTCATTGGAATGCGCTGCCCGGGGAGGTGGTGGAGTCACCATCCCTGGAGGTGTTTAAAGAGAGATTGGATGAGGCACTTAATACCATGGTTTAGACGACGAGTAGGTGTTGGTGTTGGGTCATAGGTTGGACTTGATGATCTCGGAGGTCTTTTCCAACCTTGTGATACTGTGTGATAATATTTCTTTAGAGAACCACTGGTAATTAACCCTGAGTACTACTCCCTCCACCAACTCAACAGTCCCCGGCACAGTCCAATCTCTACAAAAAACAGGTTAAGTAAACTTCTTTCTTTAACACTGTTTTCTGTCTCCTGATAGAAGATTCATTTGTTCTGGTGAAATTTGTTTTGGTCTGTATTGGTTTCATGTCTGTGTTAGTTTTAAAGGTATATTAGTGGCAGGATGTTTTCCCTTGCATAGTAGGAGTAGGAAAGGCATACTAGCTAAGGATGCTGCTGGAATGCAAATGCTAAGTGACAGTTGTAACCACTGTAATTATTTTTATTCTGATTCGTTTTGTTGCCCACTTAAAGTATCAATTTCCTGAAAAATTTTATTCCTTCTAAAATAAGTACATGAAGGTCAAAATTTTCCCCGTATTTCTTGTAAGCGTGCTAAAATTTTCATACAATACTTTCATGTGTTATGAAGTAGACTGGTACTCTCAACCAGAAGATAGATTTTCTTTGCTTATTTGAGGAATTCTAATATAAGTCTTAAACGTTGTCCCTGAACTATGCAGTTACTCTTCAAGCAATGTGAATTAGCCCTTCCCGAATAGGAAGAGTCCCATTCTGCTTCCTGCTCCTCGCTTTTTAGACTCCAGAGTTTTGTGTGTCTGCTGGGACTTTGTCCTAGTGCTGTTGTACCTCATTGATCAGGGACCCAGAAGGTTGGCCAAGGCCTTACACAGCAAGAACAATGGATTTGATTATTTTACAGACTGATTTTCTGCTCGTTCTCAATTATTAGCACATTAGATGAAGAGCCTTCTTGACTTACTACGACTGAAGGAAGGAACAGCTCCTAATAAATAATGGTTTGCACTCTCTAGATTGCTTGTTGCAAGTGGAGAATGAAATGAAGGGAAACGCTCAGATAAGGCTCTGAATTGCTAGTCCTGTTGGGAACAATCAGGACAGCCATTGGCTTGTTCTGGCTTTACTCACCTGGTTGTTTTCCCCAAAAGGCTACGTAGGAGGAAAGGGTAACAAGACTGCCTGGCACTTTCCTTGCTTTCCTGACAGGGCTTCGAATTCGCAGTCAGGGGAACCTAAGCAGACATGAGATCCACTCTCTATAGCTTGGAGTACTTCGTGTTTATTATACCTGTGGCTGATACAGGCAATCTGGAAAGCTGAAGCTCTGCAACTTGGGGAACCACAAAGACTGAAAAGACTGTACTATTTATGAAGTACCTGAGGGAAAAGCTGCATCGCTCAGCGGTAAACAGCCTACAACTTGATTACTGTGTTGGCAGCCTTTGTAATGCTCTAGGATGTATATTATAAAGTTCTTGTTTGAATATTTTGTACTGTTACGTCTTTTTAGTGCAAAATGCTCCTTCCATGCAAGCTAATTTGTGCCTTGAACTTGTGTTTCATTCCTAATGTTACAGCAGATAACTACATATCATTATTCATCTGATTTATTTAATTATTGATCCTTTCAACTTTACAAGACTTAATTAGAATTTGCTGTATTGAACAAAACAAAAAAAATTAAATTTGTTGAATTAGTAAATAACAGAGAATTAGTAGTAGTTTAGTGATTTAATTAACGCAGCTTTATCCCAGCACACTAGTTAATGAAAGGCAAGCACTGGGCCATCTGGTACAGTTTCAGGAAATATGGAAACAGAACTGCATTACTTTGTACCTTACTCTCATTTGTTATTTGCATTTTGATGAGTCCACTGGTTCTCCTATTTCGATGATTATTTGCTTTCACTGTGAAGTTTCTAAAATGCTATAGGAATCTTTAGAATAAATTCTTTTTATAATTGTAAGATGGTTTTAGACCTTTCTCTGTTTCATAAAACTCTTCAATATTCTAAAGTTTGAATGGCACAACAAATATGACCTAAGCAGAAGGCTGTAGCCCTCACCTCAACTCTATCTAATTAAAAGCTGCACATCTTTGCTTAGAGATGGTCACACTTAATTTTCTCAGTTTAGTTATTGTCTCAGGGTGCCAGTGGACTGGAAACTCTGGAATCCTTTTTTCTAAAACCTGTACATAAAAATTTCCAAGTTCTCCATAAGCAACTGTGCAAGACACTACATAATCTCAGGGAAGTTTTTCCATAAGCTTGCATCATTCTGTATTTTGTGTTCTTCTAGTTAGAAATTAATTAAAAAAGAAAGTGTGGCTTTTTTGCAGTCTTTTTTTTTGTTGTTGTTAATAGATAAGTAAAACCCCCAGATTTTTAAAGTTATTTTAAAATCACTTCAGGTAACTATTTTGGTGTTGAAATGCATGCCTAGGGAATTGAGTTTTCTGAATTATGGATGTTTGAAATTTTCACTTAAGTACCTCAGAACATCATTAAAAATGTACTTGCAATGTCTGCCAAGAATTAACCAGTGACATTTGAAGTTATCTAAGGAAAAAAAAACCAAACAAGCAAGTAATAAACAAAAAAAAACAACCCACAACTAAAATAACCCCCAAACAGAACAAAATTTTAAGTGAATTTGTTCCTGCATTTTACTGAAAAGAAGGAAAGCAAACATTCCCCTGAAGGATTCACTTTTCCCAGCAAGTATTTCTTAAGATCCACGATTGTTGTGTTATCTATTTGTCAACTAACAAAGGTAGTTCTTTGTTGTTGTTTTAACAGCATCAGAATGTGAATAGAAGTAAAAGATACTAACTGAATGATATTGATTTTTGTGCTTTAAAAAAACTTGTTTTGGCCATCAAAAGCTTCTCATTTGTATCAACATACTCCTTTTATCAAAGTACTACTTGTGGATGTTCAAATACCCCTACGTTTTCTTAAAGACTTGAGCAGAAGAAGAATTAGGATGGATGTACTGAAGTAACTTCAAAGATTGCATAAGGTCTTACATTTTCAGAAAGACTGAATTCTAAGGAACTGGTGATTTTAGTCCTTATACGTCATATCTTTGACTTGGAAAACTATATACAACTTATAAATTTTAGCTGTTAGTAATTTAGGACGTTGTCATGTCCTCAAAGGAAGACCTTTTGCTTCAGAGTTCACATGGTGACATTGGGGCAGAGGAGGTGATGACAGTTGTTTTGTTCAACATTAATTTTCTGACACTAAAATATAATTGCGTGACAAAGCTCAAGCTTCAGAAATGAGTGTTCTGTTTGTTTTGGGCTTATTTCTGTTACTTTATTTTTATAGATGGTCTGTATCTTCTCACCCATTTTTAGGTTATGTTCAAGAACATATCGTTCCCTAACTTTAACTTCATTGGTGTGTTTTTCACTATAAAATTCAGATTGGAAAATGGCTTTATTAAAGCATAAATATAGCTTTAAAGCTATTGCCTACATAGTGGGAGGGGAAAAAGAAGTTATTTCCCTTTTGAATCAGTGCTAATTATATTTTCCCTTGAAAACCTTTGCCATCAACTTGGTTCTGCGATTTAAAGAGTGCAGCTGAAAAATGTCTGCTTTTTACTGCAGAAGTCATTAACTAAAAAAGTTAATATTTTTTTTAAAGTTGCTAATCATGTCCATATTCTTCCCCACAGGCTGTGTCTGCCTTGTATGTTGCATAACACTGTTTCAAACATCGGAATGGGTGTAATCTACAGAAATTGCTTTTCATCCAGAAACAGTAAGGGTTGCTTGACGTCTGCTGCACTTCAGTTTAATTCCTCTTGATTTCATCTTTTCTTTTACAACTCTTAGTGCCATCTAGAGAAAGCAGTGCTAGCCTAAGGCAAGTACTTTGGCTGTGACCATATTAACCAAGTAGTGTGGCCCAGTGGGAGCAGTAGATCTTCACAGGAGGACAGCCGGTAGTGAGAATCGAGCTCTACTAAATGTTTCAATCATTAGCTCTTATCTGCTCCTGTACACTGAATATATATATTGGTGTTTGGAGCTCATCAGATACCCTCCAGGACTGAATGTTTCTTTAGTTTAATTTGATAGGAATCCACTCTGTACATCCCATGGCCATTTGCAGGGTGAACTGAAGAGCAATACGAGGCAACAATTACAAGACTCAATTCTGACCTGAACTGAAATGTAAATAGGCTGAAAGTAAGACATCTGTTCAAGAGTCTGTCTTATGCATCCAACCACTAATGACCATCCGGTCAGTTGTATCGAGTAGAGGATTTGAAGTACAGTCTCTCAGAATGTACATTGTGTCAGTACTGAGTCCTCAGCACAAAATGTGTTTCTCTGTGGTTCTGCTTCTGCCCTACTGCACTACCTGCACACGTAGACGCAGCCACTGCCATCTGAAGAGAAAAATAGGATTTTACTTGTCTCAACTGAGGTAATAAGAGTCACTCTGCATAATTTTGCCTAAACAAATCATCTAAGAAAGGCTTAAGCTTCTGTTGTGTTCACTCTTTTTAATCTGCTTATTATAGCAGGATGTGTGGGTCTTACTGTGGTATCTTAGGGATTGTACCTCTCTTACTGAAGACAAAGTAATACTCCATGGAACTATAAAATGTGCATAGTCTTTTACCCGTGAATGGTAAGTTATTTGGGATCAATGCTTTCAGTGCTTCCCAGAAGCCACATAATTTTCCTTAATAATCACGGTTTAACTGCCTTGCTTCCCTACACAAATGTAATTTCAGCTTTTCCCCCACAGTTCTAGTAATTTTAAATGTGTGACTGCAATTAGCAAAAATGCTAACAGTGAATTGAGTTTGACACTGTTCTTTCAGCATAATTTCAATGAAGAATTAAATATTCTTCATCCTTTCTGGAGTCTGAACGTAGTGTTTTAACTAACCATCAATCAGAAGTTCATGTCTGCTTTCCATTACCTTTCCAGTCCTATTCTGTTAGGCTTCTTTCACCATTTTAGTATCCAGCAGCCTGGCAGTTAGACACTAAGTGATGCAACTCACATCTGTCGTGTCTGGCTCATTCTTTTTCTTATCCCCAAGGTGATAATTGTATCATCTTTGTACTATTTTGTTTTGTTGCCCTTTTTATTCTTATTTTTTATGTATATGTGCCTATTAGAAGAAATGAAAAATGAATCATTGTAAAGACTTTTGTAGATGCATATTTTATCCATGCTGCAGCTAAGAAAAAAATGGAGTAGCAGCAAATCTGAGTCCTGTATGCAGGCAGTCAGTAAAGAGAGGGAGAACTGGCAGTGTAATTCAAAGCAGAAATAACTTATTTATCCATAAACTGCACTTTAGCAATAGGCTTAAACTGCGAGGGGGAAATAAGTTAAGTGTGCTGCTAAGTTATGTATTTTGAATTGGCTTTGGAGAAGCCTCTCGCTCTGATATTGATATGGCTCTGCAGTTGCTTAGACAACTGTTGGCTGCATAGTCAGATGTGAGTACTCTTCCTTTTCCTGCCCCCCCCCCTCCCCCAAAAAAATAAATCTGTAATTTCCAACTTTAGTGGAAAGCTGTCATTTCCTCATGGTAGTTTTCTTTTGTATTCACAACATACAGACGTAGTCTCACAGGTAAAAGCTCTGAGCTGATCAACTCGTCTCTGATATAACCTCTTTTCTCCATTATGAGTACTTACAAATCTGTATTTCTAACCATAGGAGAAAAATGTGCTCGGTTTCTGATGAATAATATTACATAAATGATTATTATTTGCATTAAAAACTTCAGCAGATGCAATGCATTGCATCCAGGTGGGGTGGTTTGGTTTACAGTGCCGTTGGAATTAGGGTATACGAGCAAAGAGGTAGTTCTCGAATTTCAAACTTATTTTGTTTTGTCTTAAAATATTGTACTGTAGGTCTTCAACACCCAGAAATTCTGTGAGGAAAAATAAATGGAATTCAAAGACTTAAGAGGCCTGATAACAGCATATGTGTTTGATGCAGAGGGAGGTCTTACTACGATAAATTATTTGTAGTATATGACTAAGATAAACAAGGTACAAGTGGTGTAGAAAGTACATAATATGCAGATGTGAATCTACTTGGAAAGATTTAAAAAAAAGAGAAAAACAATGAGAACTGAAAGGTTTCTGTGTGCAAAATCTGTGGCTCCAATGGTAATAGATTATCCACACGTAGTTTTTAATCTTGATGGGTATTTGAAGAGAAAAAAGAGCATTCAAAAATTGCAAGCAGGGACATTGATATTTGTTAAAGCAGATAATTTCATTCTCAAAAATATTGGATTTCTCTCTACTAATCTTCTACAATTGGGATAATGTTATGTTAAGCATGACATTCTTCTGGCATATGCGAAATTCTATTGTAGAGCACACAGTTTTTCTTATCACTGTTTAAGCACCTTCAGAGATCATATCTATCTGGATTTAGGCAAATTAAGGTAGAATTACGAAGGTATCTATGATCTATCTTTAATTATTGAGTATTAAAAATGGAACACAAAATAAGATTAAGTTCTTCTTAACAATAAATGTTTATTACCAGAATGACAGGAAACTGTACAACTGCAAACAAACCATCTAGAGCATTACAGAACAAATGGCTAAGTTGAGGTCCCTGGGAGCTATGATAGTTCATATGGTGCTTAAAATACCTCCAAGCAAACAGCAGAACATCATGTTGTAGTTAGAAATTAAGTAAAATAACCTGTAGTAGCATCCTGTTTTGGAGGTCTTTGGGGACACTTTTCTATGTTATCATCTCTATATTATGTATTCTAGCTACTGCCTTAAAAATGAAAGTCTACAGCATGCAGGGTCTTAAGCCAGTTTCAGTTTGACAGCTCTGCATGGGTACCCTCATGTGTGCACGCTCTCTCATCTACATTAGATGGTGCATCTTGGTAAAACTCCAATTTATTTGCAGCAGTTTTTCTTAAACCAAGCTGATCTGAACAGTCAATTACAATGTCTCTCAGCAAGAAAATGCATCTGAAAGGAAATACGTGCTTCATGCAGTCCCCTGCCATCTTTTTTCCGTCATTACTGGGTTCTTTAAATTTCAAAATACTTACATCCACATGAACCAGGATGTACAATAGAAATTTTGTCATCATTGTAGTCAAAAATATTCAGCCTTTTCATTTGTAGTAATTTCTTCCGTGCTTGGTTTGTAGAATTACGTTTTTTAAAAAAGGGAACAAACTGGTGTAGTAATTGGCTCTAGCATTTGTATGAGCACAATTTTAACCAAACCCTTCAATTCAGCAAATTTGTTCTGTGGGAGTTTTGTCCCTGACAATGCTATCTCTCTCTAAGAATTAGCTTCATTCCTTCATTCCTTGTTAAGGAGAAATACATTTATGTATCTCCAAGGGAACAACTCCATGGTCAGTATGATATGGTTTTACTCCCTTGCCCTCAGTACATTTCTTTATTAGATGTTAAGAATTAAAAGGAATTGTAGAAAATCCTAAAAAGGAAATTCTGCACTTGCCCAAGGGAAACTGTACCCCAGACCCACCACTCATATGAGTGAGCTATTGGTGCTCCATACTAGCAACTGGTGTCTCTTCCAACTTAAGCGTATGCTCAGGAGGAATCTGTGTGGTCCAGACTCTGATGTCCTGACCAGTCTTAAGACATGTCAATATTTTTCCATTCATAAAAAATACTTGAAATACATTGAACTAATTTGTATTTTTCTCCATCTTCCTTGCATACACATGACTGACTCTTCCAGCAAGGCTTGTTCCAGGGAGTAATTTACTTCATATCTCTTCGCAGAGTATCTTGCCCAGACAGTTACTATTTCAACATGACCTGCACAGCAATTCTTGATTCTCTTCTCCTGTAAAGCGCTTTAATTTTAGCAGGAAAGGAAGACAATTTTCCATATGTTTCCAAGAAAATGCTGTGACAAATTAGCTATATTTAAAAAATATGTCAAAACTTAAAGATGTTCATTTTAAATATTCATCAAGCTGGGGGTTGTTTGTCTTTGTATTTTAATTTCTAGATTGTTTCACTATGATTTAGCATTCTGGTTTAGTTTGTTGTCACAACATTTACTTTCATGCTTTGAGCTTAGTTTTACTGTTTTGCAAACATGGGATGGGAGACTGATGACCTTCTTACCTACATTATCCTATTTATTCCAAACTTTAAGCTTTATAATTAATGCCACCTCACTGTCAACATCCTAGATCCTGTAAACAGTCAGAAATTTCAACAGTTGCAGAACTCTAAAGTTGTTGTTAAACATTATGTAAACAATAACTTCCTTTTATAGATCAAGACAAGAAATCCAAATGTAAACTCTAGTTCTTGAAATCTTGAGTATCTTTGCAAAATGAGCCTTGTGCAAGTCTTATCCAACTCCTTGTGTAAATGGAGTACTCCAGGAAGCAAATGCAGTCCCTCTGGCCCACAACCCCTTACCTCTCACAGTTTGAAATGGTTGAGTCTAAATTCACCCTGAAGTAAATTTCCATGGCAGTTTTGAGTACAGTTGTGCATGCTTAGAAAACAGGAGGCCATTCCTTTAGGTACTTATTCCATAATTGTAAATTCTTCTTAAAGTTCTCCTTTTTTTTAACAAGTTGATGATTTTCTTGATTGTTTTCATGTCATAGCTCTTAAGGACTCCTGGAAGTAAAACATAACTACTTGATCAAAGCTATTCAATAAAGCATTGTTTGTATTTACTCAGCTAGTAGTTATTTTTGGTTGTGAAATTAGAAATGGTGGGTGAGCAGGAGATGTTAAAAAACGCCATTATGCTCATCATTTTTTTTTTATGGACCACTTGTGAATTCTTCTGTTTCTGGGATATCTTTGAAAACTTTTACTTTCTCATTGCAATGTATCTATTTCTTTTGAGTTGAGTCATGTTTTTTAATGCCTTATTGAATATCCACCTCTATTCATTGTAGATAGTTAAGTTTTTTACGTATTCAATAATGTATTAAAAATGTTTATGTGGAGTATAGAATTATAGCAAATAATTGTAATGTCTATCAGACTGATGTTTAAAGTGTTTGTCAGAGCTCAAGATGAAAATGACAGCACCTCATAATGTCCTTGAGCGATGTTTAATAGGCTTGTTCTGGGGGACTTGGTGCAAAATAAAAGAATATTAAAGTCCAGGGTGTAGCTACTCTTGACTACTGTTAAGTTTATTGGAGGAGTGACAAACTCTATGAATTAGAAATATTTGTAAGATATGTGTATTGTAATATATGTGGATACATAGAGTTTTTATTTAGCACTCCTTAATAATAAAAACCAGTAGATTACTTAAGTATTGTTCTAGTCCTGCCACTCAAGTAAAATGGTGAATATAAATGTGCTTCTTAAAACTTAGATAATTGTGCTATTCGTTTGTAAAAGAAGCTATACTGGAAAAAACAGAATAATAACTACTTCATCTCTATTATCAGTTTCTTCTATTATACTACCTGGGCAACTTCTAATTAAAGAAAGTATGTAGTTACTATTAATGGCTCTGGATTCTCTCTTGACATCTAATGTTACCTCAGCTTGATCAGTCTTCATTTCTTCAGTAACAAGATACTCCTAAACAAGAAGACATTAGGAACAAATGGTGTAGAACACAACCTCATTTACTGCCTCTGATCACGTATTGCACAAAAAGTCTTTTAAAATTTCCCCCATTCAAAGGACAAAATAAACAAGATATGAAGAACATAAATTCATTGAGGCTGAAGAGTATTTGACTCTCTTAGTTTCTCAAAAATTCTATCATAACGTCCCCTCCTCAATCTTAGTCTCAGAAAAAGAAAACACTTTGTGGCTGTGATGTGGATAAAATATAACATCATATTTATACCTGGAAACTTAGGTAGATATGCCATATTTCATGAAAATCGTACTACTTAATCTCTTTCTTCCAGAGGTTTACTGCTTACCTGGTCCTTGCAACTCCCTGAAATCAACACATCTCTGTCGACTTGGGAGCTAAGGGCAAGACCCAAGTCCTCTTGCAATTGTTTGTTTCTTAGGACTCTTCACTGTTCCAGCTATGAGGACCCAAGCCTGTTTTCAACACTCTTCATGCCTGTTCTTTATATTCCCGAGGGAACAATATCCCTACCTTCAAGCTACAATTCTATGAAATAGTTATTAAAAGCACTGAACATCTTTAAAATGAACTTTACTTCCACTCTTTCTGTTTCAGTACTGAGACTGCATCAGGCACCTGGTAGGTGGAAAAATTTATTTCCTAGCTTACCAAAAGCTCATCAACATTAGACCTACTTGATTAAACATTAACGATACAGCCTTATGTATTAATATATAGAGAAAGATTAACAAGAACTTAATTCCAGATTTTCTCCAAGGTAATTTGAAACTGAAGATCTCTAAGGAACCAGAAACAAGTGCTTCAGATGTGACTAAGGAAAAGTATATGGATGATTTATGCTTGAAGAGGTAAGACTCTTGAAATTACCCAGGCAGTAGAAAGGACAAGAGCAAATGAACTTTAGTTATAAGACAAGGATCTTGAAAATGTAAGTTTAAAATACTTAATGGGTTTCACAGCAGATTCACAGTTGACACTTTCCATTATACATATTATTTTATGCACTCGGATTCAAAAGAGCTCTGAAATACGTGCTTCCATTTATCCTTCTTCAGAAAATATTTGCACGAAGATAGGGAGAGGCAGAGAAAGGAAAATCTGCACTATGAACTTCAGAGCTATCCTCCGCGTACTGTGTGCATCCTGTGCTTGGTGATGCCTGGTGAGGGATGGGCTATCAACATGAGTACAAAATCCTGTCAGATAACCAGGGCTAAGCTGTGGCCTAAGATTTGTTTCCTGAGCGAGAAGTTTCTCAGCCAAAGACAAAGTCATTTGAATGTTGATCACAGTTTCCCATAACAACCTTCCGCCTTCCCAGGTTTTTCTCTTGCCCGGTCTCTCAAGAATATTCTGATGTGCTTGGGTGTCGTTTTGTTGGGGGAAGCTTGGGTGTCGTTTTGTTGGAGGAAGCTTACACTGAAAAAATACACGTTTAAATTATATCCACTGTGGTAAAATAGGCAGGTGAAGCAAATCATTTGAAAGATATAAAGCCTATTAACCTTGGATTGTATAAAATAAATTAGTTTTAGATCAATTTATACTCCTTTAAGTTTTTTTAAACTAACTTACATCACAAGGAATGGAGGCATTATTTCCTATTAATAAGGTAATTATTTACAAACAAATATTTACAAAGCTATAAAATAAATGTAGTATGATTAATTGGAATTATAAGAAATCTTAAAACTTAATCACAGTTTTTCTATGTAAAAAAAAAATGACAATACTATGATTATAAGTTTCGTTTTGTTTGGAGTTTCTTTAATATCTGCATTTTCACAGCCCAGTAAAATTCTCTGCAGTCAGAGGACACAATCAGATTCCACTTATAAAGAGGAAACTCTTGACCAGGCCACAGCTTGCTCTGGAGTCCTGATGTGACTGCTTGGGCTGGTTGGTGAGGAAAACTTTTGGCATGTGGAGGGGGTGTTTGTCCAGGATTCCAGCTTCACATGTGGAGCATGGAGGAAGGACGCGCTGTCAGGGCTACCAGCGGTGCACTTGGAGAGAAACAAATCCACTTGGTTCTCCTGCTGTTAAATCCTACCCTTCCACTGCTAACCTTTCCACAAAGGGACATGCATCTGTGCTGCAGATTAGGAGCTTAACGGAAATAGTCTTGACTCCTTAAGACAGTCACACTGTCTTTTCAATAGGGTATTCTTTGTTCTTGATAAAAATGAGATCAGAATAGCATGGCTTAACTATTTTCCCGTGTTTAAACACCAATGAAAATACAGATTATTTTTCCTTTTTTTCGTGGAAACCTGTAGCTGTATTTTCCAATATTCAAAACCTGAAACTGTTGAAGACGTGTTTGTGAAGTATGGTTGTTTTTTAGAATTATCTTTATTATCTCTGTTCTCAGCATTGTTTGACATAACCTTTTGATAGACAGAAATCCATAACACTTTGAAGATTTCTTCTGAGGCTTATTCAGCAAAGATGGAGAGAGTTTAATTTTTTGCTTATGTAACCATCCTGATAAAAATATAAATTTTAACTTAGAGTCATAAAAGAGCATTAGACAAGGGAAGCCAAAAATCAAAGTGCTGTAACTTGATAAGTAGAAATAATGTCGTATATTGTCCCAGGAAGGTTCATTATTTCCTTCATGATTTTTCTTTTGTGTTACGTCCTCCTGCATACAGACATAGGAGAATGTTTTCTCCCTCCGTTTTCTGAACTTTTCAGCTAAATGTCCTTCAGTATTCTAAATTTCTGACCTTCATTAACTGAGAATTAATTAAGGCAAACATGTTTTTATTGTTTTCCTACCATTTCCTTGCAACTCTGAATGTTTTCCTGGAGGGAGTCTTTCTCCTCTTTCTTAATAGCTGCTCATACCCAAAGTCATGCAGTTTCTCAGAGATTAATCCAATTCCCCATTCTTGATCTGTTGCAAGCTCCCGTTTCTCACGCTGGTTTGTGTTGATCAAAGACTGAGTCTTTGAAGATGATTTCTTCTTTTCCATTTTATAGATACCTCATTGCAAATTTGTACTGATATTCTTTAACTCTGGGGTGTAGCTGTGTCTGGTGTGTTGTTTGGAAACAAGGGCTTTATTTACAGCTAAGAGGATGCCAGGCTGTCTTGCTGAAATCTTGACCATCTCCTAAAGAGCTTTATTACTTTACTGTCTTGCTCTGACAATAGTCATGTTGCCAGGTCGGGATGCTTCATGGCTGCAGCAGAAATAACGTTTTGAAGCATTTAATACTGCTGATAAGCAGTATGTTTGCAAGGAACCTTCCTAAGGTTCCTAAGCAGGGAAGAGACTACGTGCTCCTGGAATGGCTCTACATTATCATTGGCATACATATATATGAAGCACACATATATATGATTACTTTATAATACACATTTTTGGAGGGAGGAGGAGAGAGTTGAAATCCCAGGCTTCACAACCATGTCAGGAATTTTCAGTACAACTTCTGGGTGTTTCTAGGAAGGAGGCTATATCCCATCTTACAAGGGAGGTTGGATTTACCCTGGTGTTTCAAGATGGCATGTTGAGCTCTTCTGAATAATGCTGAGATGTACAGGTTAAGAGGTAGCGTGGCTTTTTTCAGTTGAGCTAACGTGAACATTTAAAATGAAAGCTTCAGGTTTTGGTGGGGAATGAGTCACAAAAAATTGCCAGCAGCAAAGTGTCTGTTTAGATATGGCAGAAGCTGCTATTCCTGCAGAAATTCCAGTAGCCAGGAATGTTGCAAAGCCTTGTGCATAACTACTGAAATGATAAGGATTTTGGCATGTTTGTCTTGCAGTACATTTTTGGACTTTGTGCATGTTCTGAAGTGCTTATCATGCAATATTATTTACTATACCTATGCAATTAAGTCACTATGACTCATGAATATTTTCTTGCTGATTTTAATAGTAGGAATTTAAAAATGTGGCTTACCTGCTGTTTGCTTCTCCTTTGGCAGGTCTAAATTAACCTCAAGAATCAGAATGCTGCTGGCTATAACCACAACTGTAAATTCAAAGGGCACTTTCAATAAATATTTTGTAGTATTTACTTAAAGTCCACAGCTTTGGCAAACATTTCTGCTAGTAATTCATTTACAAGAACATGCCAAAAGCAAACACAAAAGGTATGCAAAATTGAAGTCAAAGCAAATGTTTTTTAAAATTCAAATGAATATTCAGAGTTAATATTTTGCAGCTTTGGCTCAATTCTTGTGGCAGTTCTTTGGGGACACGCTGTCTTCTCCTTTCTTAGCTGCTGGAAGTATCATTGGTGTTTATAATGGTTAAGAACAACAAACACACTTTTACCTATGTTCAAGGAGAAGCAGAATTCTGATCTAGCTTTGACTCAGCCAGAGCATTTCTCTGGACTTTCAGTTATCACCTGCTGCATTGAGAGAACATAAAAACACATCTCCCAAGAATCGCTACAAACACAGTAAAATAATTTGCTGGTGTAAAATCATTTCTGCCAGCAGAGAGGCTTGAACTAGGACAACTTTGATCTTAGAATAAATTATGTTTTAAATTGCTTAGATCTCCTGCAGATAGTACAGGAACAAAGAATATGCACCTTCATCTCTATTTTTATTACCTTTTTTCAATTTCTAGTATATGAAACCAATTCTTTCTTTCCTTTTATCCCATAATATAGGTAGCATTTCAGTAGAGGGATCTTCCATCTGCCACTTAGCCCACTTATATCATAGTTTATCCATTATTTGTATAATCTACAGTTGTATTTTTAGAAATAATTAAAAATTAGAACAAGTATTTACTGCATTTGAATCTTACAGATATTGGGGTTTTGTAAAAGTTAAAAAAAAATTATTACATAAATGGCAGTTCTATTTGGTAAAAAAAACTTTGTATATTAAATTATTATGACTAGTGAAACCTTCGTAGTTGATTTCCAGGAAGAGATTCTGCATAAATTCTCCTTCCCTTGTTTCCATTTTCTTTTTATTGTCTCTTGTGCTGAATGATTTGTTTTGATGATTATAGATATTTTGCATTGCTCAGACTACAGATTTATTTTACATGCAAATATTACCTAATTTCATGTCTTCATTAAACTTTAATAAGGCTTTATGAACATAGTGCATAAAACACAATATTGAATCAACAAAGCTTGTATAATGATGATTGAAATACAAGATCCAGGAAGAGCAATGGCAAAAGTAGTTTAAGTACTAGCAATGCTGGTAAGCCTGCAGATGCATTGCTTCTAATTTTAAGTTTTAATAGTTAAAAAAGTATAAAGAAAGAGTTTGGAGAAAAAAAAAAAAGAGGGAAGATGAGAATATTACTTTTCCTATCAGTGGCATACTTGAAAGTAAATACTAATGATGATCTTCATTTGTATGGAGTGCATGTCATTTCTTTTAGTGTTTTTAAGATGATAACATAATTAGAATAATAAAAAGATACTCAGTTTGTGGATTATGGTGTATGATGGAAAACGTGAGTAAAAAATGTCATGCTGTTGGAAAAAGGCAAAGATTAATCATCTTAAATAAGCCCTAAGTAGAAGGCATTGGGTGAAAGAATCTGCTCCTAAAGATCTGCATTAAATAATCACGCTTAGAAGCAAACCAAGTGTTCTATTTAGTGCTGTTATTGAAGCGGAAATAAGGCTTTTCTGTTGTTTTCTCTCTTTTGGTTGATACTTCTGAAGGTCTCACTGAGGGAGAGTGATTTAGTTGACTAGAGCTGAAAAAAGAAAATTAGTTGTGTTGGTTTAAGAGCTGCAACCCCAACTGAATCGTAATATTGACACTTCTTTTCTGGTTGTACATTCACAGTAACAGACTCTTCAAACTCATCAGGAACTCTGGTAGTCAGACTACAGGCAGAAAGTGTGTAACTTCTTTCCTCTTATGATGTGTATGAAAAACCAGCGTGCGATGTGGGCTGACAAGAGTGTCCCCTCAGTCATGTATGGCTGAAGAGACTGCAAACAGCAAGGTCCGTCTGGACCAGGGCTTGCCCAGGTCCAGGAGAGCACAAGAACTGACCAGGTGCTGTAGTGTGTAGGGACAGCAGAGGGGCTCCCAGGGATCTCTACTGGCTATGCAGAGATCCTGGAGATCCTTGTTGCTTTGTTTTTTGTTGTTTTTTATACTCTGAGGCTTTTCTCCCTGCACAGGTGTACCCGTTCCTACCAGTTTTACCCAGCTACCATGGTGGTTTTGAGTAAGGTGGGCATTATCTGACTGCATAAGTGAACCTGTAAGTTCTCAAGACCCAAGCAGCTTTCTGCTTCTGATGCCATAGAGCCCAGCAAGAGAGCGAGAGCCTAGGGCTGCTGTGTGCAGATATCTACCTGGGTGGGTTTTGTGTGTGTGTTCTGCTGTGGTTGAAGTGGCTGGCCTGAAGCAGTGAGGTGTCCCTAGAGTATCAGTGTTGTCTCACATGGAGGATGTTACTGCAACATAGAAGACTTCCAAGGACAGGGGCTGGTGATGGTGATAGACTTGATCCTCATTGTGCATAGCCAACATCTGAGAGGGCCACAGACTAACCAGCCTGGCAGGTAGCAGACCCTACAGAAATCGCAGGGAGGTGTGGGGAGAGCCAGCGACTGTTGTGTTACTAAAGATATGTTTTTCTGGGAGCGATGTTCTAGGGGGAAAATCCATGGATGAACAATTTAACAAGTTACCCAGGAAACCAACATGGAGGGAGAGCAACGCAGCTTTTGCTGCTATGACCTACCAGGTGGACACAGCTACCACTTAGTTTGATTGTGAAAATACCAAGGGGGAAGGTTGGGAGGTAGAAATGAGTAGGAAAAAAGGAAGTGCTGGTAACGGAGAAGAGCGTTATTTAACTGGCATGTGTGCCTAAAAAGTGAGATGCAGAGCAGGAATGCTGGCTGTCAGATGACAGCCTGGTATGATACACATCTTGGATGTGATTGAAGAAGGATGATCAATAGGACAGTGATCGATGGGATAGAGAGCTGCCAGGCTACCAGCTTTGCAGGAGTGAGAGACTAATACGTACAGGCAGAAGAGTGTCACAGCACAAAAAGTGTAACACTAGAAATATTGTAGAAACACAGAAGCAATGCAAATGCCCCACATAGGATTTCTACACACTCAAATAATAATAATAAAAAAGTAATAAAAATAACTAGAACAGTACTGCAAACTCATTCAGGACTACAACACTGATCAGGAAATATGAAGTGAAATCAGAAGATGTGAATTTATGATGCTTGGTAATAACAACAGATTTTATCTACACACATATAGATTAGGTCAATGTTTCATCAGGATGATATAGACATAAAATTTTTAGAGACTATAAAGGACTGAATTATGGTGTTAAGACCTGAAAACCAAAAAAGCCAGTCTGAATTTTGTCTTAAGTGTTTCACAAGACCTTGTTAATGGGGAATTAAAGGACACACAACCCCCCCCCCCATAGCAGTTTTCAAAGTACAGTGAAGTTTCATGTTGTAGTGGGAGAGGCCAAGCTGAATAAATTCAGTGTGAAAATACTTACTGTAAAGAAGTAGAACTACATTTAACAAAAAAAAAAAAGTGTAAAACTAAATATACTAGCAGTCTTAAAACCAAGATGCCTGATAATAGGCTGCAGTGTTCAAAAGTGTCATATTAGAAGCCCAGGTAAACCACCATCACATTTATTTCTTTTCTTTTTTTTTTTTTTTTTTTTGAAAAAGGCGAAAAAAAAAAGGACAAACCCAAACAAAAAAGCCATCAAAGTGATCCATCTCCTGGGATCACGACTGCAAGGAGGTTATCATAGGGGAAGGTTTAAAAAATTCTTTTTAAATGTACAAAGCCTGTCCAAATGAGAACTAGAAAGCCCATAAATCATGGCAGGTCAAACGTAGACAGGAAATAGAGTATTAAAAATTTGAAGAGCACCTTAAAAGGAGTGTTCAAGCTTCTAGTCAAAGGTTCTTAAATCAAAAGCAGGAAGTCAGGTAGGGCATAAATAGAGCAACTTAATGACCAAACTGCAAGGAAGGACCTGGGAATTGTAAAGCCATAGCAGAGAGGTTCAGTTAATTCCTTCCATTGATCTTTCCTGTTGAAGACATCAGGGAGGTTTCTACGCTTGAGCTATTCTTTCTAGTAAGTAAGGTAGGAGTCGGGTGAATTAGATATGTTTGTGTAAATATACTGAAAGTATTGGACCGAATAGATGTATTAGCTGTCAGTAAGTCACTAGGGCAGGTGGCATTCACCTGAGAGAAAGTCACATATGAAATTTCAGAGCAGCTGGTCAATGCTTTGACCTGACCATTGCAAAGTGCCACAATGCTGGAGGACTGGCAGGTTGCCAGCATAATTCCCTGTCAATTCCTTCTCACAAAAGGGACTCTGTGGGGAATTACAGGGTAAGTCTGATTTCCGAGGCTGGTGGAAAGGCAGAATACAAAATAATGACATCTTTGAGAATGTGAATAAACACAGTCCATTAGGAAAGAGTCAGCATGTTCTCTGTAGGGGGAAATCACGTACTGGTGAATTGCTGTGCAAGTTAAGCAACGTGTGAATGAAAGGGATTCCCATGAATGCAGTGTAATTCATTTTCCAGCCGGACTTCAAGAGAGGTATTAAATAATAAGTTTCCATCAGGCTTTCCTGAAGTAACTTTCCTCCTTAGAGCAGAGGACAAGAGGGACTGCTGGCATCTTGTGTTCTTAACAACATTCATGGCTTATTAATTTTCACTGTAAAGTGTTTTGCTTAACCTAACATGTTATTTATCTAAAAAAAAAATTAATCTGGAATTCCTTAGGGCAAGTAAAGTGAGTAAAAGGAATTATCCCTTAGATGACCTTTTAACAAAGAGTTGGCCCAGTGGATGGATATTGCGAGGAGGAGGGGAAGAGTTTGTTTCTAACCAGAAAGCAGAGGTCCAGGGGCACAGAGGGAATAGCAACTGTGCTTTAATAAATAAGAATCTCTGAGATGCTCTGCACAATGGAGCAACGGGCTGTGCAGAATCACTGGCTCCTCCAATGTCTGTGATTAAAATAAACTATTTTGGATTTCTATTCTGTAATAGGGTTATTTTCAGTGAAGGAGAATCTGTTATAACTCAAGGCAAACCCTAAATTACTCTCCTAGGCCTGTTGATTGGCCAGGGCAGCTGGTGACCATCTCCTTGTGGGATGCCGGGGTGAATGTGCACACAGTGGGTCAGGTGTGTCATTTTGAGATGGACGAGCCCTTCACTTGCCTTAGGTGAGATAGTGTGTAAGCATGGAGGCATCAATGTAGCGGCCCAAGCTGCTATGAAGAAAAAGTTTTCTTCAAGGTTATTCTTGCACTAATATTGTACCGATATGCATGTGGCATAGTGCCGTTCATACCACGTATCGCTCTGCCTTCTGGCAGGGTATTTAAGAGGTAGTGATGGTAATCCCATCTACACAATGGACAGTACTGTTGAATTGACTGAAGCGATCTGGTAGGCTTGTAGTGAAACAAATGTCTTTGCCTCAGCCCTGCTCCAGGTAATTCTGTTTCAGCCCTGCTACAAGTAATTCTGTGTCTTTGTAAATTCATGCTGGTTTTCCTTTCTTTTTGTTTGTTCAGAGTTTGGGGATTTTTTTTTTTTTGATTTTTCATATTGGGGTGGAAGAGGGGTAGGAAGGAGGCAGGGAGAGGCCACAGAGAGTAAGCAAGAACGAAAAAATTAATATTAGTGTGATAACATGCTTTATTTCCTATTTAAAAAACTTTTGTATGAAATGCTAAAAGCTGAAGTGATAGAGTGTCTTTTGGACCAGAATCCAAACATCAGGTTCCTGCTTTCATCTGCTGGAAACACTACCAAAAAACATTCCTCAAGGATGGCTCACTGCTGAACTTTCCCACTGCCCAGGCAATAGGATTAGTTACGAGACTGAACACCTGTGTGTTTGTACAAAACAAAAACTCGGTACAGCAGGCAGATCAGAGAAGGGTCAAAGCACGACTCATGCAAAGTTAAAACTGCTGAGGAGAGAAGAAATTACTCAAGCTGTGCTGTAGGATTATCTATCTTCAGATATCATCTCTGGCACCAAAACCGAATAGCTGATATGCAGTACTTGAGACAGATACTAATTTTTTAAATGTTGAAATGGCTTTCAGCCCACTTTGAAGATTTTTTTTTAAAAAAACTTTTGTGCTAGGCTATGTCTCGGAGTTCGTGCTCATAGTCACTCTCTGTAACTTCATAAATATGTCATTGAATTTTCCCTTGTTGACACCTAAGTACATCAGATCATCTGTACCCAAAGATATACATACAAATGGTTTTAAAAGGTATTCCACTAAAATACAATTTTGGTAGTTTAAACCCATTATAACTTTTCTGAAACCAAATAATTCTTTTTTTGTCATCCTTTGCTTAAGATTCTATTCGTCTTGTATAACCCATCAATTTCATTCCTATAATTTCCATTTGTGTTTCCTTTTCACTGAGACTGGAAGTGGTTTTTTTCTCCTCTAACTACAAAGGTAGACTGTTCATAAGCTTTTGGTTTTTATCCACTATAAGTTGTTTTCAACTTCTCTTATGGTAACAGAGGGAGTATCTTTGTATTTAACACTGAGTGATATTTTCAGGCCAGCAACCAGTCTTGGCACCATATTGTTCATAAATATAATATTCTTGAAGATGTCATTTCCCAGGAGATGTTAGAATTATTATCTGCTGTAGGTAGCAATGGCATGTATTTTAGGTTAGCTTTACTGGATGTAATGCAATCCAAAGAGTAAACAGGGCATCTGTAACAGTGTTTGTAATCACTTTCTCTTTTATGACTTCACATTTTTACTTTTATTATGTCTTCATTACACAGCAAGCTGTATTTCTACTTTAACCTTCATCTGTAGAGTGAGTCAAAAATAAGGTTTCAATAGACGTAAGCAATTTTTCATGTATAAATGCTGTCTTTTGATGATAATACTTAAAATATTTTGGATGAAATTTTTTTGTCCACTCATACTGCATAGTGAAAAAAACACTTTGAGTTTTCTTTTCTGTAAATACAAAGGACTCCTCTGAAATTGTCCAGTTCTATATGCATCTGGAACATATGTTGCATGTAGAAATCGGCATCAGTTTGAAACACAGCCTGCTCATACAGATGTGATTAAGCCCTTGAAAAATAGTGAGAATCCACATATGTCAAACACAATTTGAAATTAAATAATAATTTCAGAATCTGGTTCTTGTATCAGTTATATTGCACTGCCTGGATAAATATGAGGAAACAAAGCAAAACTAAACAGTTCAGTGATTTGGTTTCATGTCTTCATTTGGATAAAGGAAAAATCCTCTGGATTATGCATTTGCTAGTAATTTACTTTCTAAAATGACTCAACCTTTTTCCATTTTAGTTATATCCCTGCCGAAGTTTAATATGTTGTACAGACATATCTTGTGAACTGTCCCTGACCTCTCACCTTTAGAAGTTTTATTTTTCAGGAAAACTGACAGTATCTTCAGAAGCAGTCTCAAAAGTATCTGTATGTCAGGGGAATTATTGAGTTTAAAAATCTATTTTGTGTCTTGGGAGGTTTTTTGACTATCCAAGTCTTAGAATAGATGAAATATGAAATCAGATATTCCAGAAGATTCTGATGAAATATTTGCATGGATTTTAAGACCTACCTGAAAATTCTTAGTGCTGATTTAATTAAAAATGCAAATAAGTAGACAAAAAGGGAAAATATAGAAGAAGGTAAAAAGGCCTGAAGTCCAAGCTGCTGGATTCAGTGCCAATTATTCTTGGAAGCAGAAGGGATTTTTTGGGCACTGGGCAAGAAAAAGATTGTAAGAATGACTAATGAAAGTAAGAGAAAAATCTGGTGCTAAAGCATAAAAATGTAAGAATAAATGTAGGAGACTGTACATGTACATCTCCTACAATAACAGAATTGCATTTATTTCTACAATGTATAGTATTTTAATCACATTGATCATAGTAAAAATGAAGTGAAAATAAAAATAAAAATGAAAATAAAAATCAAAGCATGTATTTTCTTTGGGGAAATCTAAACGAGAGCTTCACAATTGCTGGTCTGGAAAGTTAATTATCATATGAAGGAATTTCCCTGCAAAAGCAGTCTTTCATATCTCCTCATTTGATTTTTGCATGTGATTTTTTTTTTTTACACTTCTTTTAAATAATCATTTCTTCTCTCTTTTATATTTAGAAAAGAATTCATAATGTCATTCATTTTGTTGTCATCCATCCAATATGCATTACCTTGTTTTTAAGAAACAGTAAATTCAATCCATCATGCTCTTGAATAATTGTATTAATGCAAGATACTATTGGAATAATCCAGAAGATTTCTGAAAGTTTTATAAACTGGAGTTAATCAGTGGTGTGTATGTGTATATATATACAAAAAGTAGAACAGAATATACATGAAATAATACAAGGAGATGACTTTTGATCTCTAATGGAGTTCTATTTAGCCTTTCCAGTGAAATAACTTAGCTAGTGAAATTTTGTGATGCAGGAGCCCATAGCTTGTTTTGTGACTCTTCCATTAGCTGTACAACTGTGCCACTTTTCTCTTTTTTTATAGATGAGGAAATTATTTATTTCCTTCCCAAATGCTTTTAAGAGAGATACTCTGACGTAGCAAGAATCTGTTTTCACACGGTATAAATTGCACAACTGAAGTGACTTTTAAGCTTTAGTATTTGCTCTTTTAAAACCATAAACTTGATTGGGGTGCTATGCAGTACTCTTGACTTCTTGTAAAATGTAGGACTGTTAGCCAAGTAAGTTTTATTGGAGCCGTAAATGTAACCACGTGGACATGTCTACCTTGAGCTGTAAAACTCTGCCATTTCTTGTGATGTTAATCTCATAGTATACCCCAAATTTTCACTATATTTGAGAATCCTTCTGTGCTGATTATCTTTCCACAGCTTGCTTACTTGATGGACCATTTATCTTGTTCTT
This sequence comes from Geococcyx californianus, assembly GCA_013389885.1. Classification (NCBI taxonomy): domain Eukaryota; kingdom Metazoa; phylum Chordata; class Aves; order Cuculiformes; family Neomorphidae; genus Geococcyx; species Geococcyx californianus. The sequence continues at coordinate 84,231 of VWPV01009175.1, forward strand.
GGTTGAAAAAAAGTTGTGGCAGAAAGATCTCTGCCTTAAATAAAAATTAAAAAATATTCAAGGAACAGAATATCTCTGAGAAGAGACGAAGGTGCCTCACATCAGACTTGACTAAACTGAGATAGACATGATCATGGTTTGCAGGTTGTCCATATCTACACTTTTAAGAATAAAACTGCAATAGACTTTATACTCCACATTGGAAGAGATTAAACGTGAAATACTGTCCAAAAGAAGGTGGGCATTCTTCTCATTCTTCTGAAAAATTGTATGTAAAAACCAGGGAGGATTAAGACAACCAATGCGGCTGTGAAGTTCCATACCCAAACCCACAGAATCTGTATATGCACTGTCACCATGAGATGTTGTCTTAGAAATCAGTGTTAGTTTAGCAGCTCTTACAGAGAGATGAGTTCTTAACCAATGGGTTAAGAACCAGTGGATCTAGTGTTTGGGTAAACTTAGAGCAGACTGGTGTCCTTCTGGAGGAATGGATCATACCAGCCAGCCTGGGGCTTTTGGTTTTGTGAATTTTGTTGTAATATATTTTAATATAAGATGGAAAATCCTCGAATCAGTAATGTTTCAGATATAGTTTTACCTCCGTGAAATATCTAAATTTGTCTTTGTGCAAAATATATTAGTACGGAAGCTTATGCATGTAAGATTTCCAGTTTCAGTGTCTTGTGCAACCTGTCAGAAATCAGAATAATATCAGAGGGGACATATGTTGAGACATTCCTTATAATATCAACTCTCTGCACATGGAAGAGAATAAACTAATAAACTATCAGGACTGTTTTAAGACCTGTATGATGAGTGAGGAGATGGAGCTATTTAGGGGAGAAGACAACTTCCCTATCAGCTTTCAATAAGTAAGAAGTTGACACAAATAAGAAATTAATATTTTAAGATGAAAGTTGCTAATAAATTTGAAATTATTATTGCAATCTTATTAAATTCTTTAGTTATTGAAGTGCTGGTGTTATCAGTATGTCTGTTCAGGGCAATTGTGTTGTTTTCTTTTACAACTCGTTTTATGAGGGCAGAAAGATTTGGACAAGACGTAGCACTATATAATTCTAATTCATTTAATCCATATTTTTCCTAAAAAATGTCCAATTACAGCAGTTTTCCAACCAAAATTCTTCGTGTTCTGCCCCCACTCTCTGTGCATGGCACGAAGCATCTATCAAATCTATATCTGGATCCATCCATTTGTGAATCAGGTCTTCCTGATACACAGGCAGGCTGCGTTAAGCATTGTGAACACAGGTAGTAACAGAGCAAATATGCAGGTCACTGACCACAGAGAGGCTGTAAAGCAAGTTCCGAGCTCCCTGGGGTGTCCTAAACTGCTAAAAATACCCTGCTTACTGCCAGATTTAAGTATAAATATTGCCTAGAAGAGAATAAATCAACCTAATTGCTTATAGAAGTGAATTCCATCTAATCCTGTATCCAGCATTTCATTTAGTCTTTGCACATGATGAATGAAAATATCAGAATTGAAATACAAATTGCTTATTCTTTCAAGACCAAAGCTTGAACAGATGCATTTGTGTATTGAGACAATATTTGAACAGGTCTTGGAAGAAATCATATGAAATTCTTTCCCGTTGAAGGCAATGACAGAGTTGCTGCTGACTGCAGCCTTGAGCTTGACTATAAATGCAGTAACCTGATTCAGTGAGGCATTCAAATACATATAATCATAGAAAAAGTGATCTGATAAATTATGGCCTTATCTCTGAAAATTTGCCTAATGAAATTGTGTGAAATTAACTTTATTCACAAAGCACACCTGTTCTGCTGGGGAGATGGCTATAAATATCTTCGTGCCACCTGCCCCAGCTATGAAAGCGCCCATAAATCACACAATTCCCTCTGACAACTGATACCGCCTTGAGGGCACCTTCTTGTTTCTTAGTGCTCTTTCTGCAAATGTGTATTTATGTAAAAACAAATTTTTATGGCCATAATTATTCCTCTAGATTTCCTTTTCCTCTCCCCTCAGACTGAATAAAGTTTCTTTATTTGAAATTTCACCTCCCCTGTAACGGTTTACAGATTCTGAAGTAGGATGTGATCATTCCTGACTGCTGCTCATCCAAAGACACCATCACTTGTGCAGACAGTGCCTAATAATTGTTGTTTCTGTTTGGCTATGCTGGGTCCAGATGGATAGAAACTATCTGACTGGAAAAGTAAGAGTAATTGAGGCTCTGCATGTCAGTCAGTCTGATTTTCCACAATTCTCTTTTCTGCTCCCTCTCTTTGTGCCAGAAATTCTTCTTTCTTCTGTCAGTTGTTGAATTTGAAACTAAATCCCCTAGAAAACACTGCCATGGGTGCAGAGCTTGCAGTCTTCTGCTTATACCTGTGTTTATATCTGATGTGAGATATAGCCAGGTAAGTCAGTACCCCGTATGTCAGTGGAGGGGCAGAGCTGCGATTCCTGCTCCAGAAGCCGAACGCAAGCTAACAATGTCGTGCTCCTGAGAGAAGAGTAAATACTTCATTAGTCTGTATAAACAGTGTGGGCTGTGAAAATGCACAGAGTGATCCTGTGTAAAAATACAATGGTTTTCTCTCAAGAAGGATATGGATTTATTGCTTGGCATCCAGAGAAGAGCAACACAGATGGAGATTGGAAGAACTGCAGCTGTATAACCTATAGAAGAGAAAATCATGTGGAGACAGTGTAACAGTTTTCAGATATGTGAAAGGCTATTGCAAAGAGGAGGAAAATTTTTGTTTCTGTGTTTAAGGCTCATAAGACAACTTGTAATTGATTCAAACAATGAACAAGAAAAAATTGTATCATTAGGGAAAATACTCAACACCAAACCAACCTTCTGGTGATAGGCATAGTGTAGTGCTGCAGGACGTGACCTAGGAGGGTTGCAGAGATTAAGAGCAGAGCAAACAAACACCATCTAGGATTGAGTAGCAGACTGCTCCCCTCGCTTTTAACCTCAATATCCAGAGCAATTTTAGAATAATTGCAATCATTACTTTATACGCATGGTCTGTGTACGCAATATCTTGTTAGCTCTCTAAAACTTGAGCTACCTAAAGTAGTGTGTCGAGGCATAAGTGAAAAATACACATTTTAATAATACAGTAAAAGTTTTCTTTGTGACCCTTCTATCGCTCTGTTTTCACTGAGTATTAATATGGTTAATTTTTATTGTATACTTAAAAAAGGGATGCATTTTAAAAGTTGACTTCATCCACAATTCACAAGCAACAACTTTATATCACATTTCATAATAGAGCAGTGGAAAATGTTTCTGTTGTTTCCCTTTCTTTAGATTTGCTATGGTGCGGTTTTATTTTATTTTCTATATTTATTGATACGTTGACGGTATTGACAGAGATGCAATTGTATAAAATGGATGCTTAGGGGACAGTGTAGAGCAACAATCCATCTCTGTGCAAGAGGAGAATTCCTAATATCTTTGGTGTTGAGTCATTAGTTAAGCATAGTTTTATTTAACAGTTCTTGACGTGGAACGAGTAAATGAAACATTTAATCCAATGGTAACAGTGATTGCTTTGTGCTGCCGTTCTTACCATGGATCTAGGAAGTCCCAGTTGGACTTCAAAGCATGTATTAATTCTCCATAGACTGAGTTCTAAACTTCCTTTGAAAACTTGAAAATAAGGACTCACAAATTTCAGAATGCTCAAGGGATGAATTCTTTTAATGAGTACAGAAAGAAACTGTGTACTGTCTCCTAGACAGTGTGCCCATTAACTTACTTGCGAGGTGCTGATCTATGTAGAAGATTTTTATAGACTTAATTGCCCACCACAGCTTATATTAATTTCCTCACCCAAGTTGACCTGTGTTCAGCAGGGAGTTAGGTCTGGAGGATGCTGTTATTTCCCTGGGTGTGTGGGATAAACAGTAGCCAGCTGTGTGCCCCCAGCTTCATCAGACGAGAGTTTTCATACCAAGGCTGAAGAAAGCAGAGTGCTATGATTGGAAGATTAATTCAAAACTAAAAATCCAGACTGTATGCAGCTCAGTGCTAGGTTTAATGTTATTAGAGGAGATGGAAATGCACGCACCCCCCTTTCCTGGTCTTTTCCTTTATTTCTGGGATAGGTAAAGTAGTACTGCAAATTATGTGTTTTAATAGCTGTCTGTTATCGGCAAAGCTTTGGGCAGTGGTCCTTTTCAGGAGCTCCAATGTTTACTTGAAAAATCCACAACAGCTACGGTTCCCCGGTGTCATAAGTACTATTCTTGCAGCAACCCTTCCAAACCGATATCTTGACTTATAGGCTGCCACTTTGTTTGCTTTCTGGAGCTAACACTGCTAATGTTTACAGCGTGCTTAACTGAACTTGGAACCTGTGCTCTCCCTTGGTTACACATCAAAGAGAATATTTTTAAAAGAGTTTGTCTGGTACAGCAGCACGAAGGCACTACTGCTGGAATATCTGCCCCAGAGGAGAACTGACAAGACATTTCAGCGAGCTAGCAGAGCTTACAACTCATCCTGTTTGACCGCTGAGTCTGAGGGCGCTGCTAAGAATCCTGAACTTGCCCAGTTTTGGTGGTGGTGTTATATCTTTCAAAGTTTAAAAATTCGATCAGCAAATATTTCAAGGTAAAATATATAAAGCACTGAAAATACAGAAAGAAATGGACAAGAAGATAAGAAGGAAAAAAATGATGGTGCATTTTTACACTGTTTCTTTTACAGAGAGAGAAAAACTAGACACAGTAATGGCTTAGATCCATTAGTGTACCTGCTTGATATTAGACAGCCACAAAATGCTCCTCAGAAGCTGCAGGGGTGATGTATGTGCTACAAAGGATCGTATTACAACAGTGTGCTACGTTCATGGTTGCTCATAGTTTCCATTGGGCTGGAGATGGGAATATGTCCCTGTGCTCCATCAGTGAAGTAATATAGCAACCAGAGGATTAGGGCAGCAGGTGAGTCCTTTAGTCTTTAGTTGTGAGCTGGGTTTCAAGATCTAGTGTTGTATATCAATGTTACATTATTTTGGTAACCAAGGTTGCTATATCTAGAGAATAGGATACACAAAGCTTTCCTAGATTCTGGAAAAGCTAAAATGTTTGAAAATCAAATGTGTTTTGCATTTGCAAGCATGTCTTCTACTAGCCTACAGGAACTTCATACTGTAGACCAGCAGAAGCCCCCTGAAACACACTTATATGTTCTTTATGTACTTGTATGTATCACCAACAAAAGGATATGAAACTGCTAGAAGGGGTCAAGAGGAGGCTACAAAGATGCTCAGAGGGCTGGAGCCCCTCTGCTATGAGGACAGGCTGAGAGAGCTGGGGTTGCCCCCCCATGGAGAGGAGAAGGCTGTGGGGAGGCCTCATAGTGGTTTGCCAGTACCTGAAGGGGGCCTGTAAGAAAGCTGGGAAGGGACTTTTTACAAGGTTAAATAGTGATAGGATGAAGGGGAATGGCTTTAAACTGGAAGAGGGAAAATTTGCTTTAGACATTAGGAAGAAATTCTTCACACTAAGGGTGGTGGTGCCCTGGCACAGGTTGCCCAGGGAAGCTGTGGATGCCCGCTCCCTGGAGGTGCTCAAGGCCAGGTGGGATGGGGCCTTGAGCAGCCTGGGCTGGTGGGAGATGTCCCTGCCCCATGGCAGATGGGGCTGGAACTGGATGATCGTTAAGATCCCTTCCATCTCAAACCATTCTATCATTCTATGATCTCAACATGAATGAAACAACTGTACAGAGTTAACTGTTGAAAGAATATCTTCTCCCTGCCTGTCTTACCTCTGGGGTACAGAAATATCTCCGCCTTGCTGGTGGACTGCTGTTCTATCTGCATATGATGCTTTTAGTAAGCAAGCAGTAGGCACCTCTAGAACCACGAGACCTGCGTCTCTCCAACAGCTGTTTCGTCTCGTGTCCATGTGCCTACAAACTGGGCAATGTTTTGAGATTACTTCTTTTTCCTTTATTTTCTGAGATGCCTCACTTCACACCATTATAGATCTCCATTTATTTCTCTATAAGCTATCATTATTCTTTTTAGCATTTATGGCACTCACCATCATAGTTGTCATTGTTACAAATTGTTTGTCATTGTTGCCTCCCTCTGACTGTGCAGAGCACTCTGATTGCAAATGCTGGCTGCTCCCAGTTGCACTCAGCAAGGAAGGAACTTCAGACAGGCAAGTTATAAAGAGATCATTCGCTGCAACCTGAAGAGGGGCAAGGAAGACAGCTAGAACTACATGTGATGGTCTCTTGTTTGGATGTGTAGATTGTACAGCAATCTCACTTCAAAATAGCTACATGAAATTGCTGAATTCCATCTAGTTAGAATATCTTCTGTGCTGTTAACATGATTGATTTGTGCATTTCCTATTAAGCGACTTTTTTTTCTTCAGTTCGCTCTTCAGATTGGTTTTTCTAATGTTTACTTTTCTTCAGCACATGCCTAACTAGATCAGAATCACCGTCCCTGGTTTTTAGTTAGGATATTTACATTGGCTTAAGAGAGGATCCATGTACACTATACCAACTTTCTAAACAGGCCTTTTCTTGCTTTAATTCTTCTGTCAACTGTGATATGCAAAAGATTGTGAGGAGGACTTGCAGCAAAATAGAAATGGTTGGAGAAATGAGAAAGCTTTATATGTATTATATTTTAAATATCTTTCAATTGCCTCAATAAGATTTGGATTCAAATTCTACAGCAGCTGAAGAAAAGTTTGTTTTGATTTCAGTGGACTTGGAATACGCTGCCAGGGGAGGTGGTGGAGTCACCGTCCCTGGAGGTGTTTAATGAGAAATTGTATGAGGCTCTTAGTGCCATGGCGTAGTTGACAAGTAGGAGTAGGTGTTGGTGTTGGGTCGTAGGTTGGACTCGATGATCTCAAAGGTCTTTTCCAACCTTGAAATACTGTGATAGTGTGACTTTGGGTTGTAGTCTAGACAAAAAAAACCCCACAGCCCTCTTCTAAGAATTTTCCTTCTAACCACATTCTATCTCTGTTTAACAGTTTGTTTATCTAAATATTTTTGAAGAAACCTTAAAAAATTGTAATATTTAAGGAACTCATTTTAGATCTCGGAATGCTTACTACTCTACAGAAAGTTTCATGCCCAAGAGTCGTATCATAGCGTAAGAACTTTTGTTGTTATTTAAAAAAAAATATTGCTTGATCTTGAGTTTACCTGAAGGAGATAGCATATATGAACAGTAAGCAATTAAAAAACCCTCCATCAAACAAGTGAAATAAATAATGAACCATAAGTCAATCTTGCATCCTTTGGGGGAGGCAGATGAAGGATAGTGAACATTTATACTTCATTCTGGAAAAAGATGGAGATTGCCTGGCTGTGCATATACTTCTTTATGCTATTACTTTTCATGATGTAGATAGTCACAGCCATCTTTTTTCAGCTGGAACCGTTTCTGCTTCTCTGCACTGATAAGTACATTCGTGTGAACTCCTATAGTCTGGGTGAAGTCATCTCTTCACTTGGTGCTAAAAGATGACCAAAAACTTTGAAAAAGGGAAATAAAATATTGCATGCCTTTAAAATGCATCATGCAATCTCCACACTTCTCAACCTCTGGATATCTCTATTTTCTCCATCATCTCTTTGTCATAGAACTTGCCTGATATTCTTCTGAAAAAATTATGTTTTTATACTGATCAAAATATTGTCGTAATGTTTTCCAAGTTCCTACAATTAACACCTTTTCATCTTCAACAAAATGTAAGTAGATCTTTCAAAGTTTATCTAAGTCGTCAGTTTGTAAGCAAAGATCAACGTAAATCTGAGATTCAATTTTAATTTCATATAGATACATATTACTTAATTATATTTATTTGCTTAGGTTATAAATAATTAAAGAAAGCCTGTCCAAGTCCCCTGCTGCCCTAACACATCGATAACAATACCATCCCAGCAGTGCTGAAATAATTACTTTAAGGGGAACTCAGCCAGACAACCTCCAGCAGAGAATTTTCAATTTTGTCATTAACTGTGAGAAACAAATCCATAGATTTCTCCAGAAATCTTATCAAAAAGTAACTTCTATGAATTGTGTCTCTTTTTCTGTTTCTCTTCCTCTTTTCTAAAGCTGAGAAGGCATACAGTTCTGTCCTTGTTTGCTATGGGGTTTTTTTTAAGCCGGCTAGGACTTTGGGAATCATTTTCACAGAAAACTACCGATTCTCTGAAACTACACATATTTGAAGATCAATTTCAGTGTTCTCCTTAGTCTACAAATTCTTTAGTAGTCCACAATGCATTTGCTGCTTTTAAGTGATAAACCTTTCCTAATGTTTGAAAAACCAATTACATTAAAAAACTTTAAAATCTGATTTTGGAATGTAGGTCAATCAGGGGAAAAAAAGTTAAACTAAAAAATATTTAAATTATTAGATAGCAATGAATTGATAGTTTATTTGAAAACCGCTTCCGAGATCATCTTTTTCTGCTCCGAATGAGGAAAAAGCATGGAAAAGAATTTAAATTTTCTTATTTTGATACATTGTTGTTTGTTTCATTACAAAAAGAAGGCAGAAATGTTATCAGAGTAGTGTAGTGTGTGTATATGTATGTGTGTGTGTGTAAATATATAGCCTTACTGATTAATGGTAATGTGGTGAGAGTTACCCCGGGAATATGTAGCACTGCCCAAAATGCATTGTTCCTTTCACCAACTTGTGTTTTGTGCTGTGTTCATATGTACAGCTTGCCAGAAACCAACGAGGTTGATTTAGGTTGTGGGGTTTTTAGCATTTCAAGACAGATTTATAGTAGTCAGTAGACTTACTTTGTGACGAATACTGTACAAGCAACAACTATTCTGCCTTTTGGTTCTTCCAACTATTAATTAAAAAGAACAGAAAGGGCTTTTGTGTGGCTCATGCTCGCCCTTAGAACCTTTGCAAGGCTTTTGTCAGGTGCTGTAACGTGCCTGCACACGTAATTACATGTCTGTTGAGAGTTGTCTGATGTATACAACACACTAGATCTTTTTTAAAAAGTTGATACAATTTTTTCAACTTAATTTTTAGACCACTCCAAAGCAGGAATGTAATAATGTGACAATTGGTGTGTTCTTAGCACTTTGCCTTTGCAACGCTGCAGCTGTATTCATAGGCGCTTGGACTAATAGACAAGAACACTGGTGGGTTTCTTCTCATTTTTAGTGATGTACTCTTCCATGAATTCCTTTCTAAAATACATCTCCAGTACCATTGTTTCTGCTTATCCACAAGCCAGAGCTTGGCACTTTATATGCATCCACGTTCTTTCTGCCCAAGTCAGGAAAATCTTCCGGTGTTCTGTGCTGACGCACAAGTACATCAAACACTGTTTTTCTCTGTTCTGTTTAGGCCTCGTAATATTATTTCTCTCAGGAATTCGCTGACATTTAAACATCTCACAAAGGTATTTTACATTGTGTAAAATATAATTCACATAGACTTTCTAAAATAGGCCTTTCTGAAAGCATATTTGATTCTCATAGTTTATTTTTTTATTTCCTTCTTTAGGCTAAATTCTAATGCATATATACCCAATAGACTAATGTACTTGATTTTTTTTTTAATTCATATGCATTCACAAACCAAAGTAATAGTACACATTCCCAAGAAATATTAATCTTGTTCCTCCCCTCCTTGTTCCTTTTTTGTTGTAACATGCAAGCACTATTTCTTTAGAAAGCAGCTAAATAAATAGTGGAATATTAAATGTGCAAGGATTAAATACCAAGATTTCAATAATAGTAATCTCATAATATCTGCTGTTGGTTTTGAACATAATGAATCATACAGCAATCATACAGTTGAACGTGTAATTCTTATGGAAGACTTTCATTATGGATGTGCTTTTTGTACTTTGAACTGAACTATGACTGTAGGGGGAAAAATAAGACTGGAGCTTTTATGAATCTAAAAGTTTGGGTCCAGAGTAAAAAAATAGCATGATGTTATAAAGTGGGAATGCAATCTTCATATTATTCTTTCTTACAGGGCTGCTGAACTCCTCCCCCTTGCCAGAGTGCACCAAGAATTTTTTAAACTTTGACAATTATAGTCTCTATATAATCATTAATGTCATATGAATAAATAAAGCCTAATTAATTCAACACTAATGAGAAGAAGTAAGTTCAGACAGTTTTCATCACTGAAGACCTTATTCTCTCACAGTTATGTTAGAATAATTGCTTATTGTTGTCAGGTCATTCAAATTATTTTTTTAACCCTGTAGAGGTCAGTAAATAGCATAGTGTAGCAGGATTTGTTAAAATTGTCAAATAGTAGTATACAGTTTATAATATAAACTTCATATGGGTTTTTGGTGGCAATTATTTTAGCATATTTTAAATATAATTTTAGTGGCAATTAGAAACAAAGTTTGTAGATGTACTTGGTATGCTTGCAATTAGCCAAAATAACAGGATAGGAAAGGAATTACGAAGATCTCTGTTAGAAAGACAAATGCAGGAAGGCTAAATTGAGCCATGCTCACATCCAGGATGGTTTTTAAATAATCCTGAAAGACTTAAATCACTTCAAAGCATTTTTGTATCTTATTAAGTTCTTTTTCAAGAAAATTCTGAGTTTCCCTTGGCATCTTGTTCACTTCTACCCATAATGCACATAACACATTGGCTTCTCTGTCAAGTTCTTGAATATTTTACCATGTTCTCCGCCTTGCCTAATGGCTCATTTCTGCCTTTGTGGAAGGAAAGATGCTGGGGATCAGATTATCAAGTTAATGGAGGGAGTCTGCTCTGAATCTAAACTCAAAGCTCAAACAAGACAGAATTTAGGGCAAATAGTCAAACTTTTGTGTAGGTGTATATGTACAGATACATCTGGAAGTCTGCAGGCATGTAAGATTTGACATCTATGATTTGGCAAGGGAAAATGTGATTAAATTGTATCTATTGATCTCACTGTACTTGCCTAAACTTCTCATGGGTTTTGTGTATTTGTTAGTACATGATGAATGCAGTGGTCCTACCACCAGGGCAAAACTTGTGATCTCACTGTCATATTCTCTTCTGAAGTGCTTATCAGAATGATTCAACCTGTAGGATACAGATTTTACTCTGAAGATGCTACTGCATCCAAAATCTTCTGGGGAGGGATTTTGGTTCTGGCATATCTGCAGTAGGAATCAGATTAAACTGAAAGAAAAGTAAATATTTTGCTTTGGATCATCTCTTTTATATTGATGCAATTCTCGCAACTGAAGATGCAGATTCAAGCTTTTCAGTATTTTCGGATGCATTTAAATATATAACTAGGTTAATTTAATTGGAAATATAAATTTCCCATCTTTGAGCATGGTTTACATTTTTAAACTATTAGTTAGAGTGAAAATACTGTATTTGTTAGATATTTCTACAGCCCATGCACATTAGTCAGTACTCAGTTTGTACTCCAAACTGTTGGCTAATATTTCCTGTTCTAATATCAGTGGTTATATATATGCAAATTAGTATATTTAAACAGTTGTATCAATGATTTGTGGTTGAAAGCTGAATTTGCTCAGAATAAGTACTTGTGAGTTAAACCTCCCCCTAAAAAAGGAGAAGCAGTAGTTAAATCCAGAGTAAACCTACTACCTATAATAAAGTATGAAATAAAATTTATTAATGTACTTAAATACTAGTGTATTCTTAAGATAAAGTAATAAAAATATCTGTGGTAACTAGAATGAACTATGTGAAGGTATGAGAAGGAAGAAATAGAACTCCAAAAGTTCATTGTGGAGAAGACATTAATGAAAACCGGATGAGATGCAGCAAAGGAAATTAGCTTCTAGTGTACATGAATAATGCTAGAGGATGTATCATATAACTTAATGAGATAGGCTGTAACAGGAAGATGCAACTGTGGTTTCCTTAATGACCAGTGGGTGATGTAATCAAATGCTAAATGCACATTGTCAGGTTCTGACAAGTTCCTGTCAAAGCGACGATGGAGTATCGCTTACCCGGGAGCTGAGACTGATAACATATCCTCTCTCGAGTGAGCGGAAGGAGTTAGGAGCAGGCAGGTTTCTATAATGTTGTGACATGAAGCAATCTTCCTTTGTCATTCACTAATGTAAATATCACATTCCCTGAAGGTACACGTACTTCTGCTGCGTTTGTGGCACACAGACTTGTTAATTTTGTTAGCTGGGGCATGAGGCACAGGTAAGGCTACTGCAGCTGGGACTCAGCAGAGCTGCAGGAAGCTTCCAGGTTGCTCTGGCCTCTGCCAGCAGCTGCAGACTTTGACTTTGCCACTTCGTCTGCACTGGTCCATGGTTAAATTTATTTAAGGAAGTATGGGAGTGACTGAGCTCGCACTCACGAGTCTGATGGAAGGGTAGATGTCCTTCAGTAAAGTACACCAGATAGTGCTGCTAATGTTGGGCTTGTAGGGCTTGGTAATTTCTGTTGCCCTATTTATTCTGTATATTGTCAGTGAACATTTTCATTTGGGCAAACTCCAATGTTAAGGGAAATGGAGCAGCAACCTTTGTAGCAGCAGATTCCCATCCCAAAGGTGTAACTTCAGCTAGCTTCAAGCCCAGCAGGACTAGTCACGTGGTGGAGGGACATGAAAGCTGGATGCACCTGCCCAGGTTGATTCTGGAGAAAGGAGAGTCTTTTCCATGCTCAGGAAGTGGATTCTGGTCCTTGCTGGCTTCATTGCACAGGGTAGGTACAAGATCGTTGTTCAGCAAATCAGAGTGGTTTAGCAGCAGTCTCATAGCAGGTTACTGCTGTGAATATAAGAAGCAAATAGTCAAAATTTTAAGACTGAGCTCACTGATAATCCTGGGCTTTGCATTTTAATGCACGTTACTAGTTGAGAGCTAGATTGTGTTTTTATGACAGAGTAGATTAGGAAATAATTTACATGTAAATCTCTCCAAGTCAGTGCAGTTTCCCTGGTAACAAGTGTGGAACCAAGTTCCAAAATCTGCTTGTTGCCATTAAAATGTTTGTGTGTATGTGGGGAGGGGGTGTTCTTTTTATAAGTTTTTATTAAAGAAAAGTAGAACTGCAAAAATTACCAAGATTCTTGATTTACATAAAATGAGGGGTTGAGTGAAGGAAACAGCTCTGTACTCACCAGTACTTCACACACACAACAAATCTCTTTTCTAGTCAAACAACACCAGAGCATTTTACAATCAGAGTTTTCCTTTCTGGTTATTGAAAATGAAATTGGCTTTTTTGGTTGGTTGGTTGTTATTTTGCTAAGCTGCCAAGAACTGGTATTTCCATCAGTGGCTGCCTTTCAAGCTTCTTCAGAACCTGTCTACTAAGGCTTGGCTTACAGCTTTGTCTGAGAACCGTAGGGACTTCCCAGTTCTCTTCTGTGGTGGCTCCATAAGGTGGGATCCTCGAGGTTTCAGTTAAGCCTGAGGGAGGTTCTCGTGGGTCCCCATTACTCCACAGCAACCAGCTGGACTGGTTTGTCTGCCACATCTTTTTAAATGATGCTTAGTGAGAGGTCTGACTGGAAGGCTTAACTCAGATGACTCTTTAATGTAGCAGCAGGAGAATTTAGGATATGTTGGAGGAGGAAGGGAGTGCCAACTCCTTTTCAGTCACTGGAAGAGTTGACTGAAAGATTAAAACATCCCAGCAGCAACTGGAGAAAAAAAAAAAAAGTGACCAACCTACAGGGAAGGATTGATTATCCTTGAAGTTTGTGTCTTGGAGCCGTGGGACAAAAGAAAAGTACCAAGGTCAAGCAAAGCCCAGCCAACTTACAGAGTTCAGACAGCATTCTGTGGTTTTATTGAACCAGACAGTTTTGGCACAGAGTATTTTTCTATGAAAGCATCCACAGTGCTCTCTGAACACTGAATATCTGTTGTTTTTCTTCAGTTATTTCCTGAAACTTAATATATAGGCTGAGATTTTGATGCTGAGTATTTTAGATACTGAATTTTTCAGTGACTTTTCAGTAAAAGGTCTAACACTAAATCTACCTAGTTAAAAATTAACTCCAGAAATAGAGTTGAAAACATGTAAGTGACTAGGTGAAAAGTCTTTTTTTTTTTTGTCTTTTCTTCCCCCATCTCTGTTTTGTTTGCTGGTTGCCTACTTAATAATTTTGAGTTTTCAGATTGTTACAAGTAGTGTTAAGTTTTGATCATGAAGCAAATTGAAACTTCAGTTGCCTGTATAATTTCTGCAGTGTGTCTATGGAGGAAAATTCTGAAAACAGAAACAAAACCAACCCCAAACAAAATAAAAACAAAATAAAAAGGGTTTCTTCTCAATAGGAAAGGTATCTCTCTTCTTCAGAGGGATAATTTTTGAAAATATATTAAAATTGTAAAATAGGTTTTGTAATAAATAAAAGTAATTACTGTTCAGCTTCTCACTTAGAAGTAAGCTAAGCTACTTCTGCTGCTGAAAACAGCTTTACTTCATTTTATCAGACTAAAGTGATTTTTCATGTCATGCTGAGTTTGTTTCCATTAATGAGCCATATAATTATTGGAAATAAAAAGGGACAAATTATATTTAAATATAGAGGACCTGAGATACTGAAAGTTCATATCATCAATATGAGCAAGCTTCTTTTTTTTTAATGTTACATCATTGAAAGCAGTGGCACAATTAAAAAGAGTCTTGTCAGCGTTCTAGTGCTGTGTTGGATTTTCCCAACTACTGTGGAAAATAGGTTGTGGACTCAAATGTAACTCCAAATCAAGAACACCTTTATTCAAAACTTAGTTTCCTTTTCTTTCCCCATTTTACAAGCTTGCAGGTTTACTAGACGACTAACACAAAAATATGGAAAAATGATTCCATGTCTTTTATTGGTAGGAGGGGCATCGTACAAATGATCAGTTTGCTTCATTTTGAAGGATATGGTGAAATTTCCTTTTCTCAGATTGCAATTACATTTCCAGTTCCCTGCCAGCGTACGCTGATTGCCTTCTGCAGCTTCCTTGGGGCCTTGTCAATGCATTGATTAAAGAAACATGCTTTAAGTGGATTTGTATGGCATTTGAATAACTGATACCATTTGATTAGAGCTGAATGCTGATACAACCCTTAGTAAATAGCTCTTTCTAACCCTTGTAATTTTTTATGATGGGTCTTGTGACATTCACTATTATCTTAAGTCCTAGATTTTGAAAGGATTACCCAACAGGGTCATTTGACACCCATGAGTGAAAACTTCTGACTCGAGTGGTTGCAGAAAAAAAAAAAGAGAATGTAGGAAGTGTATATAAGAAATCCAGAAGATAAAAGGCAATGAAATAAGGATTATTTCTTTAAAAGAACATTAAAATTATAAATGCTATGCTAGTTGTTTCTCCATTTTGCTGGATATAGCTCAATAAAATTCTTGTACTGTTATTTTTGACAACATATATTTGACACCATATGTAGGGATCATTGCTTTTTTTTGATAACTTTATATTTATGAGGCAGTTCCTCAAGGATTATCTCATCACACACTCTGAAAGACAGAACTAGATTACTCAGTGGGGTCCAGTAACCTCTCAGGCCCCACCAAGGGCAGTGGGATAATGCGTGTTCTATAGAGGTTTTGCTGAATCATGACCTTCTTAGGATCAAATTCATGCAGAGAAACACTAAGTGGAAATCTTGTTTGCAGGCACTAAGTAATACGTCCTCCTGAGAGTGACCTTTGGTAACTTCAGATGCTTTTCAGTAAACCTGCTGTGTGACTGCTACTTATACAGTTTTCAATGGGCAAAATACGAGGTAGTAAAACAAAAGATTAATGCACAGTAAATGTAATACGTGCTGGTTTACATCCTTGTTTAGAAAAAAAAAGGTAATATCTCTTAAATTAATGGAATTTCAAGGCTATTTTCGCTATTGTTACAAAAGGATGTATTTACATTCTTTAAAAAACCACTATGGACTTTCAAAGAATATTTAAAAATGTCTTTAATTTCTTAATATATCATTCCAGTGAATTAGTCAATTGTTGTTATTATTTATAATGGGGGATTATTAATTAATTTTACGATTCTAATGTGTTCATAATTGAAATAGGTTATGAAGTTATGCCTATTTTGAAGAAAATTGTTATAGTTCTTTTTCACCCAAGTTTCTTAAATAGACTTTTTTTTCTATTAACTCAGATTTTTTCTACTAACTTAACTTTTTAATTGAAAACTCTCAGCAGGTCATGAAGAGGAGAAAGATTTTTAGATTACAGAAGATATCATGAATCTGTAGGTTTATAGACATCAAAGGGGCAATTTCTCTGTGTAGTAATACTGCAGCATTATGAGTATCTTTTTTTAAGAACTGTTTTCCATAAACAAATAAATGTGCCCATGAATAGAGGGTGGCAGTGAATTATGGTGTACTATGTAAATTTGAGATTATTCACAGTTGTTCCTGCCCAGTGTCAAAATAGCTTTATTCACTATATTTATAATCTGAACCACAGCTGTTGTAGGTTGTTTTTTGAATATGATTGGGCATGGAACAGAAACACCGGCTGAAATTTGTATGTCAAGCCCTTCTGAACTGACACTATTGTTGCATGACGTACAGATATGTTGAAGAAGGAGTTATGAAAGTCCAACAAAGGAGAAAACTTCTAAATGTGTACAAAACTTGTAGGAAGATATGGACAAGCAATAAGGAGCATTTACTAAAGGGATTTTTATTTCTTAGCCTGAAATATATTTGAAGTTGAACGTTCCCCAAGGAAGTAATAGCTAAATATCACAATAATATAATGCCTTTAAAACACAGTGAACTGTTTTTATGATAAAAGCAGAAGTTTATAGGACTGTAATATTTTCATACCTAGCTTTTAGGGAAATAAATAAAAAAAAATAAATGCCGAGGAGACCAACTAAAATAATCCAAGCCCCTTTGACTCAAGCCTGAATTTATTATTAAAAATCTGTGGCTGGCTTTGTTTTGTAACTATCATGTGGTTACACTGACCAGTCTGTCCACAGACTCAGTTGCAATTCTTCGCAGCTGCTGCTTGACCGTGTTGCAGACCAAAGCAGCAGAGGGTATACGGGATAGCCACAGGCAGTCTATTCTACTGCTTATGGAATAGCCATTAATGCAGGCTTTCTAAAGACTAATCTGAATCTTTCATGCTGGAACAGAAACGCACGATTCTTACCCACTGCAGTATAGGAAACAGAATGCCACCTATTTTTTTTTTGTCATTGCTACTGGGTTTGGCTTTTTTTGTTTGTTTGGGTTCTTCTGAACCAATAGCCCTGACTTTTTTTAAAGCTCCTTAGAAGATGCGTTCAAGACCTCCGCCTTTTCTTCTTTCTTTCCTCTGCACTCTGTGTTTCATTCACATTTTGAACTGCAGTGCCTCAAACTGCACAGGGTATTTCAGCTGAGGCAGGAGAAACGCTCATTAATCCAGACATGTTATGTGCAAGATTTAAATACATCAATTTATACTAGCCATAGCTCTGGATGGTCTTTCAGAGCAACCCATAATTTCATGTAATTTCTGTATGTGAAGTCTAGATTGTTAAATATAAATTTCAGAAAAAAATAAATGCTTGTGCATTTAGATGATTAGTGTATATCACGGTTAGAAAATAACTTACTGCAAAACTATTTTCTATTTTGGAAGATTATTTTGTCAATAAATCTGGAGACTTCAAGCTAATGTTTGGCTTTACTTATTTGTCAATGGATTAGAAAGCCAGATCCTGTTCAGATTGTAAGTTTTCAGGTGAAAACAATATGTCTGGGAAAAAGTTTCTTTTTTTCCTAGATAATAAGCATTTCTTAGTAAAAATACAAAATGTAAATAGTTACTGAGGTTGAAATCTCTTTATTTATGGTAACTCTTCAGGGTGCAGCAGTCTTCTATGCACAAAAAAAGTACTGAAAATAGATAAGCAGTGTCAGAAAGCTAATATCAAGTATGAATGGCAACCCTTCGTTGCTGGAGGGTGTCCAGAGGAGAGCAACGAGGATGGTGAGGGGGCTGGAGCACAAGCCCTATGAGGAGCGACTGAGGGAGCTGGGGTTGTTTAGCCTGGAGAAGAGGAGGCTCAGGGGAGACCTTATTGCCCTCTACAACTGCCTAAAGGGAGGCTGTAGTCAGGCAGGGGTTGGGCTCTTCTCTCAGGCAGCCAGTGACAGAACGAGAGGACACGGTCTCCAGCTTCCCCAGGGGAGGTTTAGGCTCGATATTAGGAAGAAGTTCTTCACTGAGAGGGTGATTGGCCATTGGAATGCGCTGCCTAAGGAGGTGGTTGAGTCACCATCCCTGGAGGTGTTTAAGGAGAGATTGGATGAGGCTCTTAGTGCCATGGTGTAATTGACAAGTAGGAGTAGGTGTAGGTGTTGGGTCATAGGTTGGACTTGATGATCTCAAAGGTCTTTTCCAACCTTATGATATTGTGATACTTTGAAATGTGGGGGATTTATGTAGCTACTTCTGGAAGAAATCACTTTGACTTTATCTGTTGACTCTAGAATCATTACAAGCATCCCATGTTTAATATGCGGAGGTGTCGTTTCCGTGGGGTGGATTGAAAGCTGCTCGAAATGCCAGGCTCCAGGAGTTGTGGTGGATGGCATGCTGTTCAACTAGAGGCCAGTCACTACTGGTGTGCCTCAGGGGACAGTACTGGGACAACACGATCGACATCTTGGGTAGTGACCTGGATGGTGGGACAGAGTGCACCCGCAGCAAACTTACAAATAGAAAACTGGAAGGAGTAGTTGGTGCCCTGCCAGTGAGTTTGCTGTTGTTAAGTGGGACATTGGCAATGTGGAGAAATGGGCCAGTGATGAACTTCAAAGGGAAATGCTAAGTCCTATCAAACAGCCTTTCAAAAGACGAAGATGACAACCCTTCGGTAAGTATTTGGGCTCCCAACTGACAGTCAGTCAATAGAATCTTGAATAAAATCTGAATAGATTCTGAACCAGTAAATTTTCCCTGAAGCAGACAAAGAAAATTTGTAGGTAGAAAACTGCTCTTGGATGGGTAGGGTTACATGACATATCCTTTATTTACCCTCTATTTGTGCATGATGCTAAACAAAAGTTTCTGATACAGATCTAATTTATACATCTTTTCTCTCATACCTCTCATCAATCGTATTGCTTACTTATTTTCATGATGAAGCTACAAGAAATAAGAGCTCTTAAAACCAATATAGTAATTTTGGAAATATTTTCTCTTTTTGGGATCATGCTTCAAAATCTGAAAAATGCATTATGAAATAAGTTGCTTTGTTGAAAATAAGATCTTAAGGGCCCTGATATCTGCCTTTGAATCCATTGTATATGCTAATTCAGTTTTCTTCTCTGTATTCCTCTGCAAGAGTGGATAACAGAATATTGGTGGAAAACTGGGGAGAAGCCTGAACTTATGATAAAGCCTTCACATAGCAGAAGAAAGTATTTCCATTCCTTTGGCCTGTCAGTTTTATATCTGAAAATATGATGTTGAAAACATTACACAGTCTAAAATGGAAGCCTTACATAAGCACGCACTTTTATGCTTTAATGTGTAAATATCTGAAGTGCTTTATTTTTTTAGTTAATATTTGTGTTAGAGTTACCACCCTGAGTGGTGGTAATTCAAGATGAAAGTATTTCACATTTGCCAGCATCTCTTTTAGTAGAAAATGTCAGTTGAAATAGTTTTAACACTTTTTTCCTTCTAAAAAGATATATGAGTCTTAGCAAAATGAGTTGTTTGCTGTGTTTCTGGTGATGCAAACTTAGTCAAAATTTTTTTAAACTACTGAAATCCAATACTCTGAGTACGTGTCCCCAAGTAAGGGATAAGAAGTTTGGTTGCACAAAAGCCCATTGGTGTATTTGTGACTAATGTTAGTCTGAAAAAACAGCTGACCTGCATAAAATTTGTTTTACTGGTAGGTTGTTCTGTATATGTATTTGGCTTTTATTTACAATTAGTAGATCTGTAGATTAAGAAACTTCTAGCTGCTCTTTTAGATAACTGGGTGCAGAATCAGAGGTAGATGTTTGTGCTTCATTGTCATTGCTTCATTTTGGCCACAGATGCTGTGTTTTTCTTATTGTCATTCAACCATTGCTATATTTAGAAGGTTATATATTATATATATGGTACTACAATTACCATTACGTTATTTTATGGTTTTATACCTATTATATACTCAGTCATGTGTTTCTTTCTTTAAATCAAATGCTTGCTTAGTTCAATTTCAAAAATCCCATGAATCATAAAAAATTAATTAGTGCTATAGTTATCTTTGGAGTTTTGCAGTGCTGATGTAGCTTATCCTTGAAAAAAAAAAAAAAAAAAAAAAAAGTGCTTTCTCTGAAGCGTTCTGCTGCCTCTCCAAACAAAATATAGAAATAAAAGCTCTTCCAAGAGTAGGTGTTAGCTTTTCACATGGAATAAGATCCAGAGGTCTTTGCTGACAAAGGTCTGGTTTGGAATTATTTAAATATATGTGCTGGAAATTACTCAGGCTGTTTAGTAAAAACAACAACAACAAATCCCCAGAGATTTTGTGTGTATAATCACTCCTGTCAAGCTTCACAAGCAGATGAGTGACATAGTCTGGTTTTGCTCGCTTAAGTCATCCTGTACTACCAGTGTGCATTTGGGAGCAACTGTCATTCTCCTTCCTTTGACTGAATTGAAATAACGAGCTTTCAGAGAGCTTAGGTTTAAGCTTGAGTGTACGTTGACACAAACAGTTTGACCAAGAATTTGCACAATTTGAAGACGTAGGGGAGGATGTCAGAATGACACGTTTTTTGCAGTGTTCTTGGGCCTCCATCTCCTGAAGGTCCCTGCTGGGCTGCAGCACGATCCACAGCAGCTGGGTAACTCGACATACGTTTCTGGCCCTTCTGATGGGTTTTTTTTTTTTCCATGGTGACAAGGATGGCATTCAGTAGCTTAGCTGAAGTGGCTACAGAAGCAGTCTCTTGATTCAGTTTTTCATGCTTTGTGCTCTGCTAAACCTGTTGGATAGCAGCCCATAGATCTGATCAGCTCATGGAAAGCATCAGAAATTCATATGTTTGAGCACAGTCCATCTGCAATTCTTTGAGCTACATTTCACATCGTGGTGAAGTTTAGTCTGTGAGCAATGAAGGGCAGCATATACAATGCTGATGGAGCGCTCTGGCATAGGTTTGGGCTCTAAACTTTTATTGTGTGTTTACTGACAGAGTTCAGTTATAGATACATATAAAATAAATCTTTTAGGAGAGAAGCTCGTTGAAAGCAGTGACAGGAATGCGTTTGGGGACATTTTGGGATGTAAGCTCTGGGAAGCGCTCTTCACCAGAATATTAATTGATGGACCCAATTTTGGAATGTGGAACTTGCAGACTTCACTTAGCTACCAGCTGATTTCAAATCCATTTTCAGCACTTAATTGGTCTTGGTTCAGAAGTGTGTTACAGAAATTGCTATCGTTCTTCTCTACATCACTGTCAACCGTAGGGGTAGATTTTCTGTTTTGTCTAAAAGCAAGAGGAGGCCTGTCTCTCACTCGACAAATGGCCTGATTTTGCTATCTGTTTGTTGATTGTATGACATCTTGCTTCATTATCTGGTTGCTTTTTTTTATTGTCTAAATGCCACTTGATACAGTTTCCTTTCAAATTGTCCACTAGATTCCACAATTTTCTTGACAGCTAATGAAAGGTTTTACTGCATCTGACTTATGGTAAACATGGCAGTGCACATCTGCCCTATGTTGCATTCTCTTTGTCCCTGGCCACAATGTGTTAACAGTTGCACCCTGTGTAGTACTGAGTGAGCATGCACTTCCAACACATTTCTCTGAAGAAAAAAATCACAGACACATTTTATGAAAATGGCAAAACTTGCTTATACGTTCTCTGAAGCAGGTAGCTTCTCATCACTATTCATCATCATTGTTTATTTAGTGTCAGATATAATTCAGATGATTGAAAGCATGGCAAAGTATATTAACTGACTGTTTCACTTGTAAATATTTTGGGAACCACCACCCCCATAAGTGAGATCATACTCTTTCTACCCTACCTTTCAAGATGCAACAATTGGACATGTTTAAATTATTGGTCAAAAATGAATAAATGAAGAAGCTGACTTCTTCCTAATGAGCGTTTGCTACAACTGAAGCAGAGCTGCCAATTACTGTCCACTTGTTCTGACTACTCATTATGTTTCAGCATGAACCTCTTATGCTTTGGCTCATGGCCAGATCAAATTCAGATTTTCTCTGTGTCCAGAATAATACTGTCACTGTTTTGATAAGCAAGTAAGCTGCGAATTCCATATATCCACAAGCAAACACTAATTTGGGTATGACAAAAGGGCATCTGTTCTTCTTACTCTCAAGAAATTATTGCAGAAATGATTGTAGTTGACAGTAGTAGAAGAATTTCACTTTATTTAGCTTGAATTATGACATTGAATAAAATATTTAGTACATATAATTCTACCCCTCAGGGTAGTTTTAGAGAAACACCATATGCAGCAGCTATAGCCCAATATTGCCTCTCTTATTTGCTTTCGAGACTTCATTGCAGTCTTCAAAAACTAAATACTTTGGAAAGGCAGAGGAGAAGAGATTACTCTGTGTGTGTGTCTATTAGGGCTATGATTTTTAGAGATTTCTTTTAGACTCTTAATCATAGAATTGTTTGGTTGGAAAAGACCTTTGAGAGCATCGAGTCCAACCACACCAGTCCACTACTAAACCAGATCCCTGAACATCTCATCCACCTGTCTTTCAAACACCTCCAGGGATGGCGAATCCACCACCTCCCTGGGCAGCTGTTCCAATCCCTGACCACCCTTTCAGCGAAGAAATTTTTCCTTATCTCTAATCTGAACCTCGACCTCCCGTGATGCAACTTGAGGCCATTCCTCTCATCCTATCACCTGTCACTTGGGAGAAGAGACCAGCATCCATCTCACTACGACCTGCTTTCGGGAAGTTATAGACAGTGATAGTCTCTCCTCGGCCTCCTTTTCTCCAAGCTGAAAACCCCTAGTTCTCTTAGCCACCTCTCATAAAGCTTGTTCCCAAGCCCCTCACCAGCCTCATTGCCCTTCTCTGCACACGCTCGAGCCCCCCAATGTCCTTCCTGTAGTGAGGGGCCCAAAACTGAAAAATGGGCTTTCTTAATATTTATCCACTGTATATATGTACCACCTAAGGATATGTTCTACCTTGTTGGTCTTTTCTGTCTCCATAGTAGCAATGTTACATATTTTAAGGATAAATGCAATATTTTGAGTTCACAAAGTGCATTTTATATTTGTGGTATTGGAAGCTATATGAGCTTCTGTTGGTGAACCGTTTTCATATTCCTTTTGTTTTGTGTAATCCAGTAGAGAGATGTTATGGTCTCTGTTGTATTGTCGGCAGTTCCTTGCAGAATGCCAGAATTTTATATTCAGTAAAGTAACTGCATCAAGAAATGATCTCTTATTGAAGATACTGTATCCAACTCCTTATTTAAACGATGTCTTTATATGAAAATGCTCACATAGGCAATTATGCCCACCAGTGTACAAAGCTCATTCTTGATGCTTTTGTAGTATTCAGATAATGTTATATTAGAGTTATTATTTGTATTTATGTGTTTTTAAAAAGTATCTCTTAAGGAACTATTTTTATGTATATATATATGTCAGAAGTACTTTAGAGAATCATTTTGAACTAGTTTTCTAATTTGTTCAACAGAACGGGCAAAATTCCTGTTTCTGGTCATTCATGTTGAAAGCCCAGAGGTTGAGAGAATGCTGATGGGAGACTTTTTTTCCTGTTTTCTTTTTTTCTGACCAGATTTGATACCTTTCACTGTGTCTGTTTGACAGAAGGTTCTAGCATTAATATTTTTCAAAATAAAATTTTATAAAACTAAGGAGATCCTACAAATGTGAAGCTACACTGTCAGTTATGTCAGGTACTACACGCTTTCTAGTTCTCACTTTATTCGCATGTGAGTACTTCCCCAGTTATGCTAAGCCTGTATTCTTCCAGCTACCATTTTGACTTATCTAAAATAAGGCAAAACATTTGTGCAAGGAATAAAAAGATCATAAGGCATTCTGTCAGTTATATTGGTTTCTCCCATGAGTTTCACTGCTATCCAGACCTCAGAAGCCCTTATTTATCCCAGAAACCTTGGAATTTACAGACTGACTTTGCTAAAGCACTGCTGAACTTTAGAATCCTCATAAGAATGCTGGAAATCTTTAGAAAAGCCTTCTATGATATCAGCAAATATCTCCCATGAGAAGCCTTCTTGCGTGCTGGAAAGTGTTCAGCGATGATAAAAGAGTGTGTGATTCTCATTTAGAGTTCTTGCTTGGAAAACATAAGTCCATGAAACTTTTTTATTTGTCCTGGTATGACATATTATTGTTACATTTTCACATCCAGTCAGGCAGAATGTATAGGGTGTGAAGGCTATTTTTAATATTTTGATGATCAATTAAATAATTAGTTATTTTAAACCAAAAGATAGCCGGTCAGCTTAGGTTAGGTATTAGGCAGGTGTTTGTCACTATGAGACGCTGGCACAGGTTGCCCAGAGAAGTTGTGGATGCCCCATCCCTTGAAGCGCTCAAACTCTGGATGAGGCTATGAGCAACCTGATTTAGTGGGAGGTGTCCCTGCCCTTGGCAGGGAGGGTGGCACTGAAAGATCCTTTTCCAACCCAAACCATTCTATGATTCTGTGATCTTTGAGACAGTTTGTAGTAAATCTTGCTTTGAAAAAAATAAAAAAGAAAAAGGCATTGAAGTAATTTTCTTCATTCCTATGGAAGTTTTAGGCAACACTCAGCTCAAAAATATCTCTGTGCCCAAGGCGATTATCTTAGAACTGTCTTCCCAGCCACATTTGGCTACAACTTCGGATTTTGTACTTTTGGTCTTCTGGTCTTATCAGTGCTTTTTCTCAGATCCTGCTTCAATGCTGTCTTGAGTTAACAGTTAATAACAGGCTGCTGGGCTTCCTGCCTTATTTTAATGGGTTTTGTTTGGTTGTTTTTTTCCTTTTTCTTGGGCCCTGCTGTTGTGCTAGAGCAAGAAATGTTAGATGACAAATAAAAGGCAGTTGTTAACAATGATTTCAAGAAGGTTTAATGAATATGATGAAGACAAAGACGACAGGCTAATTTTTTCTTGTCTCCAGTTGTAAATCAAGTTGAGAAAGGCAGATATATGTACAAATCCAGAATGAAAAGTGGAAAATATTTTATACTTAATTAAGCTTTTAATCAGTTATTATGTCTGTGTCTGCGACTGACAAGCATTGTTGGCAACAACTTTATATATGTGGCATTGAAATTTGCCTTTCAGTTATCTCATTAATTTTTCATAAGACTATAGATTTCCATTTTCAAAGTATATGGATATATTAAATAATTTAAATGTAATGGAAAAATATTGAATATATTCCTTTTAACCATGATTTCTCATATTGTTTTGATCCATAACCTTTTCCAGTCTCTTTAATTCTAAAATCTCTGCATTTTATATGCTACTTCTCACCTTCCATTTCGTGTTTGCTTTATATATATATACATATATTTTTTATTTTTTTTTCTCCTTCCAAATTCATCCTGAGCCATAGCTTAAGCTTAAGCAGCTTCTGGCTCACTTGAAGGAAATGAGAAGAACTAGAAAGAAGAAGGGAACTAAGGAGAAGTTAACTGAGCCTGAGAAATGCTGTAAAGTAGGAATTAGCAAATAATTTAACCATCAGGGACCATTGCAGACTACAGCTCAACCAGAAATTTCTAGTCTTCTAAAAGAAATAACTGATTCTGAACATCTCAGGGAAGAACTGTATAAAACTAGGGTACTTTCCAAGTCACTTTCAAGTAAAACAAGGTAGAAACCACATTTGGCTGAGTGTGATAAGCAGAATGCAGCAATGAACAGCGTACTGTAACAAAACAGCATTTCAAAGAGAAAAAAGACTGCCTAACCTCTAAGTAAACAAATTACCATGCCGAACAAAAGAGTTAATGAAGATTTCAACCTAAATTGAGGTGACACTGCCATGAAAATGAATTCACTTTATGATTTAATTTTGGTCCACCTACTGTAAAATACTGTAAGTGAATACATTGAACAAAGGGGTAAATGAGAGCTCAGAGAATGGTAGGTGAGGAGCCCTTAATCTGTGAAATTTTCTTCTGAGAGTTTTTTTGTTAATTATATTGGGAGAAAACATGGGTTTCAAAATCATTCTTTTGTGATGATGAATTTCTTTGTTCATTTTATTGGAACAATACTTATTCCAATATACTTCCATATGTTTTAAAAATTAACTGATTGTGTATATTAACGTGAAATAATATAGTTCCTCAGCTTTATTCTCTGCGCTTGTAAAGCAAAATTCCCAAAAAACTTTCAGATTTCTCTTTAATGCCATCCTTCTAAGTGCTCATTCTATTTTAGAAGAGGAGACTGAGGGGGGGACCTTATTGCAGTTTACTGCTTCCTCATAGGGGAAGGAAGAGGAGCAGGCGCTGATCTCTTCTCTGGTGACCCAAAGGAATGGCAGGAAGATGCCACGGTTCTTCATGCAGAGGGTGGTGGAGCACTGGAACTGCTCCCCAGGGAAGCAGTCACGGCACCAAGCCTGACAATATTCAAGAAGCATTTGGATAATGCCCTCAGACACATGGTGTGAATAATGGCTTGGACTCGGTGATCCTTGTGGGTCCCTTCCAGCTCAGGTCAGTCTATGATTCTATGAAATGTGTTTCATGCCAAAAGGATGCCATAAAAGTAACCTAGAAGTTAATACTAGTACTAGAAGTTAAGCAGAGAGATCAGGACTCCTTGTTCGAGCTTCTACTCTTGTCACTGCAGAATAGTTTTCAAAAACTGATAATTTATTTTTCTAAATCCTAAGTGACAGACTTTCCCTTTTGTTTTGGGGACACTCATTCCACAGTTCAATCTGTGCTGTGAGGCATTCAGAGCTCTAACTATGTTCTGTATTACATAGCTTTCTTTTTTTGGTTTTAGCTTTCTGTTGAAAATAATTATGCTTTTCTAAGTTTCAGCTGCCTTTTTACATTAAATATGGAAAGGGAAAATAAAAGCCAACGTTCTCTTTAGATCTGTTCCCTAAAACAGAATTTCAGATATAGTTTCTGCGCCCTGATATTAGTCTTTTCTCCTCTGGGATTTTGTTGATTGTGTAAGAGAACAAAGCCAAATAGATTCTCTTGAGTGAAGAATTATTAAAAGAAAAAAAAATATAAGTAAGGAAGTCGTCACATCACAGCTTGAGGCCTGGACCTGCTCGTCATCCTCCAAGGTAGAAGAGAATTTTGCCAGCTGTTTTCACAAATACCTGCACAGTTGAACACGGGCTCTCTTCTGCTTTGTTTAACTTGCAGAGAGAATG
Organism: Geococcyx californianus; assembly: GCA_013389885.1. NCBI lineage: Eukaryota > Metazoa > Chordata > Aves > Cuculiformes > Neomorphidae > Geococcyx > Geococcyx californianus. The sequence goes on from VWPV01009175.1 coordinate 111,626, forward strand.
TCGTTGAGGTAGTAACACAAGACCAGAGTATCCTGCTGCTGCTCCATTACTGTCGGACAGTATGAAATCACCCTGAGCCTCTCTGCAGGGATGTCTTTCTGCATGTCGTGGGTTCCCTTCTGTATTGTGTAATGTTCAGGAATTATCCTGATGCTATTAAAGAGTTTCTCCTGGTATTTCTGCCAGAAATTATTCAAAACATTATTAGTGTAATTTTCTAACAAAATTCATTTCTGCATAATTGCAAATTATAATATCCTTGCTTATTTGTCAACTATACAAGCTTTTACTAATTTTCCTAAAAACTTAAATGACACAACCAAGAACAGGCCTTTGCCAGCAGGGGCTAAATCCCCGTGTTGTAATCCATCCGTCACATTGTTGGCAAAGACAGTGTTTGCATTACAGTGTGAGCAGTGCTCGTATGCTGTGTCCAAAGAGTACATGCTTTCCAAGTATTATAATTTAATAGGAAGAGAAAGAGGATTCAGCCTTTTCCCAACGTTTTTCTGTATAACAACACAGAATTGGAGATCACTGATATGATAATCACCCTTTTTTTTTCTGACAGCCATAATGTGATGGTTCAACTTTGGAAACTGTTGGACTCTTTCAAGTCTCAGTCAGCTCAGTTAGAAAAACACTTATTTAGAAACAGCTGAAAATTTTTCATAATGACCATTTTGAAAGCTCATGAAATAAAATTTTATACAAAGCTAGAAAAACTTGAAATAACAATTCTAATTGAATAGTTTTAGTATAAGAAATTAAGACATTTTTATTTACAGGTATCTCCAGAACTAGAAATGCAGGAGTGCAGTTTGTTGAATATATATCTTTCCACTGCTTTTTTGTGTTTTCAAATGCGGTCAGTTCGTGTTTGTCTCTTTTAAACTAAACAAAATTTCAAAAGACATAGTTCATTCTAGAGTGATATGAAATGGAAGTTAGACTTGGTCTTAATGAACTTGAGGCAGTACGGACAAGTTTGCAAGGAGTGAGTGTTGATGCAGTAAAATCATCACTTCATTCCATTGCAAAACCATATTATAAGGGGAACTATTCAACGCGGTTTGGAAATTTATTGACTTTCAGGTTGCTGAAAGTCTAGTATTACAAAGAATAGAAAAAGCTAGATAAAACAAAAGCTTAATGGAGAGGAGAGTAAAGACAAAACAGTGGAGAGGGAAATTTATTGTTTAGTATGGAATGAAAATGTCCCAAGGCTATTGCTGATGGCCTGGAAAGCTTGTGGTGTAGCTCCATTCACAACACAGTGATGTTGTCTCTGGTGCTGTGGAAACTCGCAGAGAACAAGCAATGGTTTCTTGCTGAGAGGTACAGGAACAAGGGATTTTAATGAGATGGAGAATGAGATTCAGTTTCTTGGAATTTGTGGATAACTGAGATTAGACTGCAAATTGCTATACTAACATATTAACCAAAAGGGTACAATTTGAAATGCAAGCCATTTTAGAATTCTCCTACACGCTTTCCTCTATACTCTCTATAAAGATTTGATTTTGAGCTAAAATAATTTCTTGGTTAAAGACTGCTGCATGCTTTTACAGTGAGAAAATTTCCTTCACTCTTTTTGGTGTGAGATCCTGTTGTTTGTTTTGTCAGGTAAATAATTAGCAACTGCAATTGAAGATTTTTAATAGAATACTGAAAAGTACTTAATATGTGTTTGCTTACATAAGCATTATGTACTCTGATGAAGTAATAATAAGTATTATTTCTCTGTGATGACCACAAGTATTGTGAGGACTGGATGTGGATATAGGGTGTACCAGACACTGATTTTGGTTTAAAAACCATTTGTTGGTTTAGAAACCATAGAGGAAAACATAGCAGCCCTTGAGCATTAGAAGTTAAGAGAAAAAGGCTTAGTGATACTAGAGGCTGTATATGCAGAGAATTAACGTTGTAGAAAAAACTGCAAAAAAGGAGAGTGCCGTTGTCAGTATGAGTCACTGTGCAAAATGAATACTTTTGAAATTAGAGATGATTTTTAATACATCAACATTTTTTTCCATTTCATATACGTGAAATTACTAATGAGGATCGCGTTCCTTTCATGTTATTGCAAAGCAGGAGTAGTGTATGTATATGTCTTAATATTTGACAAGGGAAATGGAGGTTATTAGTTACTACTATTAACTAGTTTACAACCATGTTGTTTATCTGTGTTATTTAATGTATGAGACATTTATATTTTTAAGGGATTTGATGACTGGTGTGTTTTACTAGGAAATATTAATTACCAAGCAACAGCAATGAATTTTAAGGAGAATTCTCCAAAAATTCTTAAATAAGACAGTAATTTAGTGCACATGGTTTTATGTATAGAGGTTGATATGCCTAGACAACTCTCCCAACACCAGTTAAAATGGCATGCCCTTTTAAGAATTTCAGACTATCTAGGTTTTGCATATACTAGCAGTTTTGTTCAGATACAAACTGTTAAAGATATTTTACTATCTGTCAGGATATTAAAAAGACACTAATGGCTGATATCCTGAAAACACAATTCATATTCTCATTCATCAATAGCAACATATTAGTTTTCTTAATTATGGACAAAAAGAATAGCTTAACCTCTGTTGACCCATTACACCAATGTGAAACTAACTCTGTCTTAGGGAGAGTCTCTTACAGGTTCTCAGAAGAACTTTTCCTCTGCCCTTTTCTTTATGATTCAGCAGAATTGAATCCTTTTTTATTTCATATTCTGTTAATTATGTCACACACTTTCTTGTAACTGAGCATGAAAAATATTACCTCTTTTTTCTGGTTCCCCATATGTATGTTTCTAGCCTTTTGGGAGCTCAGTCAGTTTCCCCAGTTAATTGTTAGGAAATATTTAAAATCTGAAGTGTTTCTTTAATATTTAAAGGCAGAAAATTTATGAAGGAAAAAGAAGATAATTTACCTATTTCTTTATTTCTGGAATTAGCTGTCTGCGGTTGATGCAAGCTGGGTTTGTTTACATATATGCTTTTCTTCTGCTGTTATGCAAGAGTGCTACCTCATGTATTGACAAAAATACTTCCCATATAATAAGAATATAAAAATACTACCAGCTATAAGAAGGACCTTAAGGGGCTGGAGCATGTGCAGATAAGGGCAACGAGGCTGGTGAGGGGCTGGAGAACAAGTCCTATGAGGAGAGACTGAGGGAATTGGGGTTGTTTATCTTAGAGAAGAGGAGGATGAGGGGAGACCTCATCACTGTCTACGACTGCCTGAAAGGAGGTTGTGACGGGGTGGATGCTGGGCTCTCCTCACAAGTGACAGCGATGGGATGAGAGGAAATGGCCACAAGTTGCACCAGGGGGTGTTCAGACTGGACATTAGGAAGAATTTCTTCACTGAAAAGGTGGTCAGGCACTGGCGCAGCTGCCCAGGGAGTGGGTGGAGTCGCCATTCCTGGAGGTGTTTAAAAGATGGGTGGATGAGCTCCTTAGGGACACAGTTTAGCGGGGATACAGGTATGGTTGCTCTCAATCTCTGAGGTCTCTTCCAACCTTATGATTCTATGATTTAGATATCTGGAATATATAAACATCTGGAAAACTCTAAGGTGTATTTATAAGTGCATAATACTGAATTGTAGAAGCTTGCTGTTAAAATTAAGATTTTATAATAGCATATAGGTATCACATGCAATTGCAATAGTTTATAATTTCTCTATAATCTGTTAAACTTTATGTAGGTTTACTACTAATTGCCTTCTATGTATTTGAAATACAGATACTTTCTATGTTATTATAACATTACTAGAATTTTAAAAGATATCTAAAGTAATTAGAGATACATCTGGCCTTTACTTGATCACATTTAAAATTGCTATTTTAAACTCCCAAATACAGTAAGGATTCCTCCAGCAGAGTTATGATAGATCAGTACTCATCTCCGTACCCACCTCAATGCCCAAGTAGCATCAAATTCTAAAGAACATCAGCATGTTGATTTCTTGCTCAGGTCAATGTCTATAAATCCCTAAATATTGATTTTAAAATTTATGTACAAATCTCAGCTTGTAGTTATGAACAGCGAGTTATTATATTTTCTAGCTTTTTAAAATGAGAAAAACTGTTGTTTTTCTTTTCTTCTTCTTCCCAACATGCTGTAGGCAAATTTGTTGTCAGAAGCTGGAAAATGTAAAAAGATGTTGGAGTAGCCATATAGATATGGTCCCTTGATAAGCTCAATTTTGTCAAAGTCAAACCTCAAGAACCGTGGTTCTTTCATGTCCTCTATACAAAAGTGATTTACTTTGTGAAGTGAGACTTGTATGCTTGCACATCCCTAAAATAGTTTTTACCCTATAGATCATTGCTTTTCAGTAGTATCTGAAAAAGACCCCCACAAGTTTTCTAGCACTTCACAAGGTTGCAAGAATATGGTCATCCCCACCCCCAAGCTCTCCCTCTGTAAACCCTTATATTCATAGAGCATGACACGAATTTGAAATGCTCATTTTAGATGTCAACCTAATCAATAGTTTAAATTGGATTTCACCCTTGATTCAACTCCCAAATTTTAATGATATTTTAAGGCCATCTTAGTTTGGATGATACATAATTGTTTGTTCGTTTGTATCCACGTGTGCGCATGATTTCAGTTATTAAAATATTTTAAACATCTGCCTACAGTTGACATTTTTCTGATCAATTTTTATGCTGCAGATGTATCCGTGGTAAGAGTTTCCTGGCAGTGACACTGACCTAACCACCTTCTTGTTTTCACATTTTGAACCACTTTTTTATTTGATTCTTTCCTATGATTTATTAGATTTCCTTTAACTGTAAAACGGCTTCTGTGGCTAATCAAATAAGAACTTATGTTGATTGAGGGAAGTTTTGACTATTTCTGCAAAGTTTCAACAGTATGCATGGCTCCTGAATACCAGCTCTACCATGTGCCATTGAATTGCAAGTTGACCAGAGGAGAAGCATTAGAATTCTCTGAAAATAATCTGAATCTTATTCTTATTTGTGATAGAAACTCTGTATGTTGGGAAGTGTTTGGTAATCATTATTTTTCTAGAGAAAATAACATCCACTTATGGTTTCAGGTACTCCAGAAACTCTAGTTCCTCTTTATAAGAGGATTCACAGACACTATGTTTTGGTGATGAAGCAGCACCTTGTGATTTACTTATAGTTTAATAATGTATCAAGATGGCAGCGGCATTTCTAACTTATTTTCTGCATATCCTAGATCATATGAGTTCATTGATTTGTTCTTTGTTCAAGATGATCAATCCAAAAAGAAAAAAAAAAAGATGTTGAGTATTGACCCGCTTTAAAAACATCAAATCAACCTTTAGAGATATACTACCCAATAATTAAACTCAATAACTGATTTTTGCTATTAAAAAATTCCTTACTGTGAAATTAATTTATTTAAAATAATGTAAAAAACCCCACATACCTTATGAACCAACAAAAATCTATCACGATGGAAGTTTTCCAAATTAGTATTTCTGCTCATTTTTCCAAATGAAATGTCAAAATAGAAATAAATCTATGTAGATTGCTAAGCATAAATTGCATTGATGTTTTTGCTTTATCTAGTTATGCTAAGAATGTCAGAGAATTTACAATTTTCTAAGCTTCGATATTGTTCAACAAAATGCAGCAAGCTGATAGCTAATCTGTTTTATTGTTCATTCTGGGTTAATAAAAAAATGTAATTATGACTTTTAATTAGAGCAGAAAAAGTGCCTGCTACTAGCTCATAAAAAAATTGCTTTTTTCTGCCTTGTCACCACAGGTTATGAAAGACAAAGAAAGCTTTCAAAGTAATAACAAGGAGACAATCTAGCCTCAAATTACTCATAATTGAACCTAATATTTGAAACGACATCTAAGTATGTTGGAAGCTGAAAGCTGTGAATTCATATTGTAATTTAATTTTAAACCATGAAATCTAGTTTTACCTAGAAAAGTACATTTTTTCCCACCATATTTTCAAGCTGTTTCATGGTATTGGTTTTAACTTTCCTGCTACTTTAAAAATCTTGCTAAAGATAAGTTAACAAAGCTTATGCACATCTAACAAACCAAGTTTATCAGTAGGGAACCCTATCATCTTAAGAAAAATACAAAAATTTATTTCATAATATCTAAAGTTTGGGTAGATAGGTATGATATATATACACATACACACGTCTGTAAAATAAATATGTAGAAAATCAACAATTCTAAGAAAAAAAATCACATTTGTATTTGTTCAATGTTTCCAGTTTAAAATATCTCATAAGGTAAAAAAATGCATGTAAATCAGAAGCAGGTAATTATAAAAAATAAACTGACAGGCGAAACCAAATGGTACAGAGAGGAATGTGTGACTCTCATGGTTAGTGTAATAAGAGCCTAGGGTTTACCGTGCAAAAAAATTCTGACAGCTTATTTTATTCATTATAAGAATAACAACTTCCATTTCTCTATAATTGTTTCTATTCTGTACCTTGAAAGTACTTCTATGAATGTAACATACTTTTTATTCCTGTAGTAGTTCAGGAAGAGGCTAAACAAACCTGCACGTTAGGAGGGAAGTGGTTTTGATTGAGGTATTGTAGAGTCATAGAATCATTTGGATTGGAAGGTACCATGAAGGTCCTCTAATCCAACACCCCTGCAGTGAGCAGGGACATCATTTAGATCAGGTCACTCAAAGCCTCGTTCAACCGGACCCTGAATGTTTCCAAGGAGGGGATACCTATCACCTCTCTGGGCAACTTGTTCCAGTGTTTCACAACCCTCAGCATGAAAAATTTCTTCCTAATGCCTAATCTAAGCTGCTCCTCTTTCAGTTTAAAACCATTACACCTTGCCCTGCTAAAATGTTTTTCCCAAACTTTCTTATAAGCCACCTTTAAGTATTGAAAGGCCTCAGTAAGGTCTCCTTGAAGTCTTCTTCAAGTTGAATAACCCCAATTCTCTCAGCCTCTCTTCACATGGTGATGTTCCAGGCCTTTGATCATTTTTGTGGCCCTCCTCTGGACACACCCCAACAGGTCCATATCCCTCCTGTGCTGAGGGCCCCAGAGCTAGACGTGGTATTCCATGTGTGGTCTCACCAGAGCAAAGTAGAAGGGCAGAAACACCTCCCTCAGCCTTCTGGCAACGCTTCTTTTGATGCAGCCCAGGATACACTTGGCTGTCTGGGCTGCAAATGCATGTTGCTGGCTCATGTCCAGCTTCTCATCCACCAGGACCTCTAGGTCTTTCTCTCAGGGCTGCTCTCAATCTCTTCACCCCCCAGCCTGTACTGGTGCTGTGATTTGCCCCAACCCATGTGTATGACCTTGCACTTTGCCTTGTTGAACCTCATGAGGTTTTCACAAGCTCACTTCTCCAGCTTGTCAGAGTCCCTCTGGATGACATCCCATCCATCCCTCAAAGGTGTCATCCTCACCACTCAGCTTCACGTCATCCGCAATCCTGCCGAGAGTGCAGTCGATCCCACCCTCTGTGTCACTGATGAAGATAGTAACCAACACCGGTCCCAGAAAAGACCCCTGAGGGACACCACTCATCACTGATCTCCATCTGGACACTGAGGCATTGACCACTCTGGTTGTGGCCATTCAAACAATTCCTTATCCACCAAATAGTCCATCTATCAAGCCCGTGTCTCTCCAATTTAGAGAGAAAGATGTTGAGGAGAACCATGGCAAACACCTTAAAGTCCAGATAGATGACATCTGTGAGTCTTCCTGAAGTAGTCACTCCATTGTAGAAAGCCACTAGGTTGGTGAGACAGGACTTGCCCTTGATCAAGCCATGCTTGCTGTCCAGAATCACCTCCCTGTCCTCCATGTGCCTTAGCATAGCTTCCAGGAGGATCTTCCATGATATTCCCAGGCGCTGGGGTGAGGCTGACAGGGCGGTAGTTTCCTGGTCTTCCTTTCTACCCTTTTTGAAATTAGTGCAGTATTACTCCTTTTCCAGTCACCAGGGACTTTGCCTGACTTCCATGAATTTTCAACTATCGTGGAGAGTAGCTTGGCAAATACATCAGCCAATTCCCTCAGAACTCTTGGATGCATCTCACTCAGTGCCATGGACTTACGTCCATGCAGGTTCCTCAGGTGGTCACAAACCTCATCTTCTCTTACAGTGGGAGAGACTTTGCTCTCCCGGTCCATGTCTTGCAGCCCATCCCCTGGAGAGGTGTGGGAAGAGAGGTTGCTGGTGAAGATTGAAGCAAAAATGATTTTATGGAATAACTTCTGAAGAGATGACTTAGGATATCTCCAGGCCACTAGTGATGAATTTTAGTAAATCTGGAGGCATCTGCAATGACAGGTTTTTGTTATTGTTGTAAGGAGAATGACCCAGGTAATTTTAAGGTTATCAGCCTTGACATTTATCATTGAGGGAAGGCATGAAATTGCAGATATGGAACCAGAAAATACGAATATTTTTTGTTTCTATTGTTAGATATTCAAACAAACAAAATGCCTTCTCATTTTTTTCTTTTTGCAATAATATACTTTGCGTCAAATTAATTATTAAGCATAGTACATTGAATTGAATTGGTATATTTCTAAAATGCCACTTAGCTTTGGTCTGAGTATCATTAAACTTCAAAAAGTCAGACTATGCGAAATGACCACCCAATCACTAAAAGAAATAAAACCTGATTAATTCATTAGCGTTCATTAGATAAGAGAGAATGTTTCCAGTAAGGTCCCTATAATATGATTTCAGGAATGAATTTTTATAATTATGCTTAGTGACCTGGAAATATCAAAGAATTATTACTCTAATTGTGTAGATGATTTGAGGGAAAAATAATGAAGGGACCAGTTTTGATTTAGAGCTCTTGATAATCTGGGCATAAGCAAACAATACGAAGCTCAGCATGGCCGGGAAAGTACAGAGATTTCAGGCCGTAACACAAAGCGGTGGGAGAGGAATACTAGAAAGAGATGACTCCCAAATTTTTGAACTAAAAGATGCTGTCACTCTGAAAATCCTCCCATAAATCTTATACATTCTTTAATTTCAAATATTAAGGTTTTACATTTTCAAGGCAGTGTGATTTCATTGTTTGGAAAGCACTGTCCCAAAGCCATTTATTTGTAATAGCTTTCTGCTATTGTGTTTGATTACTTTTGCTTTTGATATATCAGAGTACTTCTGTAGGTAAGCTCTTCTATACTTAATTGAAATACAGTATCTTATGGATTTAAAATGTACCAGTATAGCATTTACCTAGAAACTAGTTACCTAGTAACTGCCCAGCTTTCACAGGTGACTCAAAGCTAACTTCCAAAAAATCAAAGCAATTGATAGCGGTCGTTCCAAGGACTTGTCAACAATTTCAGTTGTTATTAAGTGCTAGGTGGCTGCAGGAAAGTGTTGGTTATGATTTTATCCTCAATATATACATCGTGTCCATGCTTTCTGTATCTTAATACCTGGTTTAATTATTTCCGCAAATGTTCAAAAAATCCATTATAATGCTAATTAGCACATTAGGCCTTAATTGGCCTTTAGATAGTCAAATATTTGTTTCTGCCTCCAAGTGTAGAAGTTCCACAGGGAACTTACGAAATTTCATAATTTGTGAATAGACTTCTATCCCATTCTCTGAGGAGATGGTTGCAAAATTCTGATGGACTTTGAGGAGCGTTCCGATAATGTCCAAGTGCAGCACAGCTTCTGAGGATTTATTATCTCCAATACATAGAAAAGGAAGCAAGCTACGTGAGTCTTCTGGAAAAAAAGATGTGGGTTTAGAGGCCTTGGAATATACAGAGCAGTGTTGGTCTGGTGCTTGCATATAGAGTAAGTTTTTGCATCTGAAAAGTAGACCGAAGTGTGTTTAATTTCAATAGCATTTACTATGTTTGATAATCATGAGAATTACAGTTTCTTAGAGAAACTGCTTTTCATTTATGCTGGTGTTTACTAGAAGGAGAGGCTCACCTAGTAAACCAGTGACGTAGCTGTGATGATTACTGAGAATATTGTTGACGTTAAAGGATATAGGTGGTGGTTGTTATTTTATTAAACTGGTCTATTTAGAAAGCCGCTATGTTAAAAGTTCTATATCCCAAAAGAGCTGGCACGGGCTGCCCTCAGCTGTCGGAGGGTTGCCTTGGTCGTACCCAGTCCCAAGGGTCAAACTCTCCCGCAGTGAACTATGACTATGAACAAGCTGGAGCTGTATATGCTTTAGCGGCTTTTTCTGTCAGCCCTACTGGGAGACACCTTTTAAATGTCCCCAGCTTGTGGAGTGGGTACCTCTCTGCTGTATATCCTTCAATGCTGGTGTGGGAGGAAGATGAGTGCAAAGTCTCATTCATGCTTTGTCTCAAAGGAAGCGTTTACAGTTAGGTCAAACAAATTTGCCTGTAGTGTTTAGTGTCACGTTTCCCAGATGAAGATGAGATAAAAGCTGAGAGATTAGGACATGCTGGTTAGTGGGGAAAATTGCAGTTTAACTGTGCTTCTATTTTTAGAACTTGTCATATTTTCCTTCTGTCAGGTGAGCTGAACTCTGACTTGTTGTGAAACATAAATGCGTTAGAGCTCCCTGCACGGATCGGGCAGCACAAGGCAACAAAAAGAAATTACTAAAAGGTTGTTAAAGACATGCCTTAGCCTCATTTCCTACTGGGTCCTGATTGAAAGAGGAAATGTAAGATTTTTGGAAATATATCCACAATATATTTCATGGGAAAAACAGCATAGATGGAAATGGTATTCTCTTTATTTTCCTTAAAAAAATTGTAATAATAATAATTCAAATTGCATACACTTGCAGTTCTTTCACAAATACCACTAAAGTAATTTTGACTTCCAGAAACACCCTTACATACAATTTTTTTTTTCTTTTTTGACTTCTTACACATTCTTTCCTTCTCTGAGTGAGTTTGCACTCCACACATGCCTTCACCACCTTGGTCTTCAAGCAATAGACCTGTCTTATACCATCTCTAAACCGCAGTCTGTGTTTTAGCTCTGTATCTGCTCTCCTTGCTTTCCAAAATGCTTCCAAATTTTTTCTTAAAACCTTCTCATCATTGTAAAAGCTGAATTTTCTTTGCTTCTTCTAAAGCAGTTAGAAAGCTGCTTTAAAAAAAATCCATAGATATCACGAATATTTTAGAAAATTACATGTTGATTAATTTATTTAGCATTTGTATTTATAAACTCAGTAGATAAAGTTTTCTTTTTTGGCTGTTACTAGAAATAGATCTGTCAAAAGCAATAAAACCTAAGCTGTGTCTCTTATCAAAATCCCATTGCACAAGTTATTTTATGAAACAGAGACATAGTTCTGTCCTAAAGAATTTACAAAATCAGCACAGGAAAGACATGAATCTGTTAAAGTGAGTCCAGAGGAGGCCACAAAGATGCTCAGAGGGCTGGAGCGCCTCCCATGTGAGAACAGACTGAGATAGTTGGGGTTGTTCAGCCTGGAGAAGAGAAAGCTGCGGGGAGACCTTACAGCAGCCTTCTGGTATATATAGGGGCCTACAGGAAAGCTGGGGAGGGGCTCCTTTTCAGGGAGAGCAGTGATAAGTTGAGGGGTAATGGTTTTAAGCTGGAAGAGGGGAGATTTAGATTAAATATTAGGAAGAAAAATTTTACTGCGAGAGTGGTGAGGCACTGGGACAGGATGCCCTGTGAAATTGGGGTTGTCCTATCCCTTGAGGTGTTCAAGGCCAGGATGGATGGGGCTTTAAGCAACCTGATCTGGTGGAAGGTTGCCCATGGCAAAGGGGTTGGATCTAGATGATCTTTAGGTCCCTTCCAAACCAAACCATTCTGATTCTGTGATATTCTTTTTATAAGGGATCTGATTTTATCTATGATTTTTTTTTTTTAGACTGAATTTCAAGACTATTTATTCATATATGACTAGAATATTATTTTTTTTACCAAACGTTGTGTTTTCCTTTTCTCTAAATATTCACTTAAATGTGTAAATAGAAATATAAGCAAAAGGCATACAAATATTAAATGCTGGTAAATGATCAATCCTCCACATATCTGTCAGTATCTAACTTTTATTTTTACAAGTATCTGCTTGTGCTTTCTCTTATTGATTTAAAGCTAATGCTATTCTATAAAAAAGTAAGAACAGTGGAGGTATTTTGGACAGATTTTTGTTTTCACATAAAATCTTAGGACAAGAAAAGGCAAGTTTTATTTCTGAACATGGGAATATGCTTTGAGGTGGATCAAACTTTACATGACTAACTTTAATTTCATTAGAGTTGAATCTGATATAAACTTTGAAGTAAGAATCATAATGTTTGTAATGATAGCTAATAAGTGCACATTCTGCATAGTGTATCTCCTGTATCTTTGTCTATTTTCTTTTCACATTTTCATCTACCTGTAACACAGGCTGGTGTGTGGATCATAAAAAGCTCTCATTATTAAAGCCAGAAGTATATTGCTGCTTAGAAAACTAGCATATACTTTCCCGACATAAAGTATTCATTAAACATCACCATGTAGACCTGAAATAGCTAGCAGAAAACTCTATTTGGTATTGATGTATTGTTCTTACTCAGTCCTAAATAACAAAAATGACCTGTGGAAAAGGGAACTCTTCAGAAATTATTTCATTCTGTAAATTAGTTTAAATTAGCGTGGTTCTGTTTATAGGCAGAAACTCCTAATGTTAAAGGATCAGACGCAGAATATATCTTGCAATGAAACCAGTATACCCTTGTTTTGGAGTTCAAGTGTCTGAAAGCTTAGGTTCAAAGCAGAAAAACAATAAAAGTTATTTATATATACTCTTGAGGTCTAATTAGGCTTAGTATTTCACATGTACGTGTATATTATCAAGCCGGATATAGTAATGTTTATGGAAATTGACACTTAACTTTGAATTGCTTCTATTTGCATATGCAGATTAGCAAAGCAATTTGGTGCAAACGAATTTTAGAGACCTGCCAACAGCTGTTTATGGAGAAATGCAAGAAAACCTAGAAACAAATCTTTGAGAATTAGTGGCTCTGTTTGGCCAAGAACATGACCTGGGAGCATTTATGGTTCCCACCGCATAACAACTGTACATGCAGCCGAGACCAAGATTTTATCACGCCCTGGGAACTGCTTTAGGGACAACAGGCATCTGTAAATCAAGCTCGTTTATGGTGGCCACATGTCCTTCCTAAAGCAAGCCACCAACCTTGTGCTGGCAATATTGTTCGTGTTGCATACAAAGGTTCAAGAATCAAAATCCCTTCTGATAAGCATGGGACAGAGGTGTCTCTGATACAAATTAGTGCTGAAGAGGCAAAGAAAGAGACGGGATTTAGAGAAGCGCAATGTGTGGTAATAAGACTTTAAATGGTTTTAGGCTTCTGATACAAAATAGAAAATGAATGGATTTCATCCAGCCAATTGCTTTATGTTTACTCTTGTGCAAGCAATCTCACATACACGTTTCTCATGAACTGCGATACTGCAACATAAATCAAGGTTTGGCAGAGCTGTTGTGGATAGTGTTCAGTCTGTGCTTTCTTTGTTAGAGAAGTTAATGAGAATAAGCTCTTCTAATTTGTGTCAGTATATTCCACTGTTATTGTTCTCTTCATAACAAAAGAAGAACAAAAGGCATAGAAGAGTCAGGAATAATGAAGTGCATAAATTTGAGTGATGCTACAAAAAGATCATTCCATAACAGAGCCATCAAAATCTTCTAATTGAGGTTGTTATAATTATATCAAGATCAGATGGTGAAGACAAAATAGCGTATATTTTCTTGTCAGTATCTGAGGTGCACGCAAAACATACAATTTCAGGAGGAAAAGCAGAGATATATTATCACTGAGCACTTTTGGTTACTGTCAGAGATGCCAGAGTGGATCCTGAAATCTGCTTTGGGGCGGCAGGACTCTCCATGCGTAGACACCTGGCTATCACATCTTCATGCGCAGCAGACCCTGCATTTGTCTGTCACGGTCCTGTTACACTTTTCCTACAAGAGTGCTGTGTGCAATATCTTTCTGTATGAGTAGATCACTTTTCAGGGTTTCAACGAATAGGTCTGCAGTTCTGTGAGAGCCTCACAGATTTGTTATTCTGAATTATAAGGTGTGGCTTTTGCATTCTTCTTGGCACTTGACACTGTTTTTTAGGACACTGAACTCTAGCACGAACCCTTTTGTGGAAAAGCAAGTTGGGAAAGATGGGAATTTACACCCTATTTTTCTTGCTTCTGGCATGCCCACTTGAGGGTCAGAAAGTATTTGGCACCTTATATTTGAAACAAATAACTTGTGATTTTATTTTTTGCTTTCTCCCAGTTTTCACTTTGTCATGGTACAAGGTCAGCTGTACTAATATTTTCTACTTGCAGTGTAAATAGGGCAATACCAATGGAAAACCAAGGCCTAACACTAATAGCTGGAAATGCTGCTCTGTTGAATATCCTTGTTTTTTGAAATTGGAAAACTGTACATTTGCATGTTTTATGCTGCTGCAAACTGTTGTGGTGATTAGTATTACAGAGAGCTCAGAAAAAGGCAGAAGACGTATGACTACCACTGCTTTCTGTCTGGGATTTAGGCTAGTTTTATGTAGAGTGTGGTGAGTTACTTTTATTTATAATGAAGACTGCTGAAGTTAAACGAAAGACTAAGCAACTCTATTGTCTGAATTAATCTAAATCAGATTCCCGAGAGCTCAGTATACCTTAATCATTAATTCTGTTATACACTGCTCTGGAATACTTAAAGAGTTATTTTGTTTCGATTTTGTAAAGGAATTTAGCTTTTGCTGTTTTGTGTCTGTTACCAGACCAGACGCTCACATCTGAATGGGTAAGCATGCCAGATTCACACACACAGAACCATGACAATGTACACTTTTATACCTGTGTGTACGCTTCTGAGTGCTGTGTCCAGTTCTGGGCCCTCAGTTTGAGGAAGATGTGGAGATGGTGGAGTGTGTCCAGAGGAGAGCAACAAGGATGGTGAGGGGGCTGAAGCACAAGCCCTGTGAGGAGCGACTGAGGGAGTTGGGGTTGTTTAGCNGGTCTTTTCCAATCTTATGATACTGTGATACTATGTGTGTAACATCACTTGAATATATTAATATTCAGAACAATGTGTATTAATGTCCAGATCAATGCTGACAATTTGGTCAAACTGTTAGTGGATAGGTGTGAGAGAAGCCACATAACCTCAAGTTAGTTTAGTGATCAGTTTTAAGACCACCTCTCTTGCTTTTAAGTGTTTTCCAAAAGAAAATTTTGACTTCGATAAATGTATCTGTATTTATGAAAAGATGGTAGGTGGTTTGGGGAAATGGCTACTGATCAGAGATTCAAGTGCACAATTGATGGTAGAGCAGTGGTCTCACTGGGAAAGACAAGAGACTGGGTAGAAGTTGGTGAGCTTGATCTGCAAACAAGATTAGCCACATATCCAGCACTTTAGGATCTTATCTCTGAATGAACAAGTAATGATAGTACTGACAGTAAGGAAACTTAACAACTTTATTTTTTTTTGTGTCAAAAATAAATTCAAGTGTATTTATGGAGGTGTAGTGTATTGCACAAAATGGGCTAGGAATCTGTTCAGATCTCTCAAATTCCTGTGTGAAGGCGGGATGCACAATACTCTCAGCTAAGTCTTTGAGATCTTGTAACCATTAAAGCAGAGCGGGCTTTCCTTCTGCCCACTCTCCTGCCTCTACATCTGCTAAATGGCATAGAGTTTGTTGCTAAATGTGAGATAACCTGAAAATTGAATGGTTTTCTTTGCACGGAAGCTTTTTTTCAGGGCTTGACCATGTTCATTAGAGTCCAGAAGGGTGACTTGGTATCTTATTTGCCTGGGTTTAATATTAGCCCCATGGGTAAACTTGCCATGTCTAAACTAGGAACTTTCTACAGTATGTAGGTGAAGATATCACTTCTCATGTGGAAAGCAGTTGCAAGGCTAAATTCATTCAATTGAACACAGGCAGCATTGAAGAGGCACGTCTGGGGCTTTATGGCGTGAATTTGAGTTGGCAGATTTTTCATTCCTCCAGATGCTCTCTCCCTTCTCCAGGAGGTGCAGTGTAATTTCGAATAGTGTTCTTGCCTTAAAAGCAGCACAGCGTGAAAAAAAAATCATTAACACTATGTAGTAGGAGGGGCAATCTAGTAGTTCTTTCATTTTGATTTTTCTTTCTCTGAATAAAGAATATTGAAGAACTGAATTCATTCTGTTATGTTGATCCACATGAAACAAAATATAAATGGGATCCAGATGTGTTTTCTCCTCTAATAGTTTCATTCACTCAGCTTTAGATATGAGAAAATGAAATGTATTCTGTAACAGGTTGGAGGAGAATAGACCTAAATTATCATTTTATAATATTCCCTAGGAATTCATAGAGGTCTGACGAATTAACTAGGAAACCCTGATGTCTAATGAACTCTGAGTGGGGAAATATTTAATTTTGTACTGACTGCCATAAGGCAACTGCATGTTGGCTTATTTAATCATCAGCTGTAAAAATAAAACAGCAGTAGAAAATGGACCTGTCCCCAGCATTGTAAGGAAAGGTTTAACCGAGCTCCCCTTCAATCTTTACTGGAGAGGTTGAAAGGTCCTCTTCCAGAAAGACACAAAACAGGTAGCAAACACCTTTCTGGACAGTATTAACACAGAAGCAGGTAACATGGAGAGAAAGAAACGGAAGTGAAACATCTAAAGACACAGCCTTACTGTCTCTTGAAGTCATTGACTGTGGTTCTTCAGTTACCTTTGAAGAACATAATTATTCAAACATCTGTGCTAAATAGCACTGTGAAATTTTTGTTTTATTTATTTGTTGTAAATATAGTTTGCAGTCAATATAAACCAAGGTCGTGGCCTGTCTTGTAGCTTTAGTGAAATATATAAACATACCGCACACTTTGTTTCTCAGGCACAGAACTACATTTTTTTCTGTTCAGGATAAGACTCTAATTCTCTTTAACTTGCTTTTATTCCTTTATGCTGCTCCTCAAATGATCTGTACTGTACAGGACAGTGCACCCCCAGGTAAACCCATCTGACCCTGTAGTACAGCAAGGACTTATCGTATTAGTCTATAGCATCAACGATCCCCTCATTAAGATGGTGTTTGTGCCCTTAGTGCATGCATTCATGAATGGTGTTCCCCAATAATATATATTTTTTTTTTCTCGGCCTCTTTAAAGTAAATTTTGTTAGGAGGTAAAATAAATGGCCAACGGTTGTGACCGAGAAGGCAAAATCTGAGTATCAATGCAGTGCTCATGCATGAAGGTTTAGAGAAATGGAGGATTTCATTGTTACAATCATGTAAGCAAATGTCTTTAATTTATGGCAATTTTCTCACAACTGTCAATCCCCTAAAGAGCCCTGTAACAGATATCCCCTCCTGCCCAGGCACTGCCCTGGTGCAGCAGCCCTGGATCAGCTGGTTTCTTCTTACAGTCAGAAAAATTACTCTTTTATAAGCGTGAATGTCTTCTGGGCACTGTGTGATAGAAGAGCATGTCAAAATATGATCCCTCTTTCTTCTCACAGCCTTCATCAGCAAAAAAGCTGGGTTTCAGTTTCCAATATTTCTTTGTCCCAATGCTTTTATTATGTGTTTGTTAGATTTGAACCTAGAAACTAGATTTAAATAATTATTAGGATAAAAAACCCACCAAACCCCAAACTCAGAATCAGAAAAAAACCAGACCTAGACTCAATCTTACAAAATTTCTACTCTGCTTAATAAAATTGATTAAATATTGATTGGGCCAATGAAAATTTAATTCTGTAGGCCCAAATCCTAAAGCCTCCTGCAAGATAGATATATGAAACCAGGTTTAGTCTTTTGTTTTATGCAGGGTGAGCTTATGATTGCATCTCCTGCCTTGCAGGTCATCACGCAAGTCACTAGGCTCACCATAGAAAAAGAAGGGTTGGTTTGTTTCATGTTTTGTAACTGTGCTTCCCCGATTTCCTTCTTCCCTAAGACAGATAAAATGAAAAAAAGTCTGGAAAAAAAATCTCTTTATTATTGCAGAGTAGGTGTGAAAGGTACTGAAATGTTAATATATTTTGAAAAACAAGATTCTTCTTTTTCAGTTAGTCTGTCCATTAAAATATCATGTCCAACAGTAAATGCAGTACAACATAGTTATACTCTCATTTGGACCAATCTTCCAGTACATTGGATTTTTGGTAATGTGTTTATTCACTCTACCTCATTATAGAAATAATCAACAAAATAGATCTGTGCTCTTTCAAATCCCTGCAGAAGTCAGTCATCTCTCCAAACATATGGTCCGTTTACCCTCCCAAAAGCAAAATGCCTTCATAATATCAAAAACCAAAGACCCCTTTCTGTTCCCGTGCATCAGACCTGGAAATTCATTGAGTTTTTGCTGTGTGTTTTGATCCCCAACTGATATTTGAAAGCAGAAGGCCAGAGCACTAACCAGGATACATTAGGCTGTCGAGCCACCATGCTACAGTGATTTTGACATTATTTTTTAATGAGAGAAAAAATAACTGACCTTGTAGGGACTTGCACCCAGAAACCTCTGGCTACTGTCCAGCCAGAAGAGCACTTTAGGAGCAAGTGTGCTGTGATTAGGACTAGTGAAGAAGACTGAGTTTTCTTCGCCACTGTTATAGAGTGATTTTCCTCAGCGATTTCTGGTTTTGCTATGTGCGTTTCTGGACTTAATTGCAACATTCTGCACGCATGATAAGAGAACTGATGTTGAGGTGTTTGAAAACAATCCATCTCCTCCCCTAAAAACCATCTTTTATCAATGTTATTAGTCAAAGTGTGTGTTGCTGTCAACATAATTTCTAATGTTGCAGATGCAATCTTACCCAACATGAAGGAAAGGGATAACGTGTCATAACTTTGGTCAACAAATCCCCCGTTGTAGTTAGAAATACAACAATATCACCTGCAAAAAATACTGAGGAGGTTATAATAAGGGAAAATGCATCTAGATTGCACTCAAAAATCTGTCCTCTAAAGCAGACTTTCACTACAGCTTGTTTAAGAACCTGTAAGAAATTACACTTCTTGGTACAAATGAATCTCTGCAACATTACCAGAGTCCTGATAAAATTGTTTTATTAGGTCTATGATAATTAAACTGATGGTCTTTCTTTCCTTCCTCTTTTTATATTACTTGCTACCACAAGATCAGAATAGTTCTACTTGGTGTGGCAACTTCTTTAAGTGACAGATAGGGTAGTGGTCGTAGAAAATCCATACTGCATGTGGGTAACTGGATGATGTTCATCTTTTGATCAGCAATTTTCTTTTTGTTTAGCAAGTTCTTTCAATCTAAATAACATGGGCTGCAAGTAAAATTGCACATATTCTCAGTGACCAAATAATCAAGCACGTAGGGATTCTGACACTGAAAAGTCACTAAATAAGGCTGTTATGCTTCCGTATTTTGTGTAGCGTGATGACAAATGAAAGCATTAAGCACTCCTGTTATTTGAAAACAAGTTCAGTACTTACTAAAATCTTGCAGAGCTTATAAAGTTATTGTGTTACTAACCTTCCAATAGATTGCTTTTCTAAAAATAGCCTTCTGTTCTGCTTGAAGGCCCGTTCTCTTTTTCTTTCCTAGGCAAAATTAACCTCAATGTAATTCAATTCCTAATAAACTTTTTAAAGGTGTAATTTCTCCCAGTTTTCATATGCTTTTTTTTTTTCTATAATACTGCTAAAAAGAACTAACATTGTCAAGCATTTATTTTAATTTTTTTGCATCCCACACGCATACGTACCCCATGAAACTCTACCCACAGTACTGACAATCAACTTGACAATATAATCAGTCAAATTTTACCCAGTTTCTTTGGTAACCAAACACAGTCACAGAAATGAATCCACAATACAGAAATAAACCCCAAATTGGTGTATGGCGCTTCCACTATTTTTCAGTAAATTCTGAAAATGTTATGAAGGCACAGTGCAAAGGGGAAGCTTATCTGGTGCACAGATTGTGAATGTACCGGTTCTGGTGGGAGTGAGATCCAACCTAGTACCAACAGAAGGTCTGATGGAAATCCCTAAAATAGGACTCCATCATTTGAGATGTAGGTGACGTGTAAGCCCTGTGTCGAAGCTCTCTTGTAGGGCTGATTTTACTGATGAGGAAGTAAGGCCGAAGGAACACATCCTTTTTGAAGCTTTGTTTTTCCTTCTTGGTTTTATTGCTCCTGCCTACTCACATTTTAAAATATTTTCCTAAGTAATAAATCTATTTGAAGCAAATTTTTAGGAGACAAGGAAAAAGAAGTGAGATGACGCTTAACACGGTGAAAAGCCTCTCTTTAAAGAACCTATTCAGAAAAACTTCTAGACAAAATGGCATTTTCAATTTGTCTTTGTTTTTTTTTTCCCCTTGCAAGAGGTTGTTACTGCTGTAACAAACTTCCTTCATGGAAAAACTTCCTCTGCTAGAGCTTTATACACTTCCAGTCACTATTAAAATAAGGGAGAGGAAGGGTTATGAATTATCTTCTTCCTGCTAATGCCAGCGCAAGTGAGAACATGTCATCAGTGCCATGTTTCATTGCTGTAATTAGTTAATTGTACCTAATATTTTGTAACTTAAGAGAGTAGGTGACATATTTTATAATTTGAGTTTTTAAATTGATAGTATTGCTTTCAGAAATAATATATTGTCTACAAAAAAAATACAGCTTGTGTTGGTCAAGATACTGCTGTGGGGGTCAACAAGAATAAGGCAGCTTTTGCTGCCAGCCACAAATGCAACTGGTTTTTTGTTAAATTTTGGACAAGTAAATCTGTGTTTTAAACCCATTAGTTACTTGCCTAAGGCAATGTGCAAATTAATGACTAGTGAAGGGCAGTAATGACTGTTTTAACAAACAGGAGCATTTTTGGCAGGAGAGACCTACTTTAAAGGTGGACTGGCTGTGGCCATTTTTGGAGATTCAATAAAATTGACTGAATGGAGCTGAAGGAGTGTGAAAAGGCGTGCTTGGTCTGTAAGGGATAAAAATGACAGCATCTGAGAGTGTCAGGGTCTCCAAGATGTTAAGTGTCTATGGATATTGAAGATCAGGGCACTTCGAAGTGATTTAGTGGATGGGAAGTGGGCAAGAAGGGTAACTGGGTTAAAGGCTTCGATGTGGTAGCTTGGTTTACCCTGCATTTCCTGCCTGGCTTGATATGAATGCTAGCTGCTACACTGCCTCGGGCTCTGCCGACTGCAGAAACGTGACTTGTAAGAGGCACAACACACACCTCCTTTCTCCTTAGCAATCCAGTAGAACATAATAGCTCCCTTCACAACGTTTGGCCAAAAAGTAAATTTTTTTTATACAGACACCTGCACAAGAGAAATGATTCTGGAAAGAGAATGAAATTTCCAAGTATTTCTGATATTTTATAGCTTCGTTTCTTCCTGTTTATTTTCATGACAAGAGACTTGTCACTTCTCTTTTTCTCATCTCAGCTCAATATCCATAGCAGACCACAAGGAATTCTGATTGCTGCTTTTTATTCAAACAAAACTGAGGTTTTATTTCTTGGGTGTTATTCTTGCCCAACTGTTCTTTCTGATCTATGTTTTTATTTTCTTTTTGATGTTTGTATTGGTAAATAAGTTCACTTTTTCCTGAACTATGCTGTAAGAATTCAGCTAGACTGATACCTAAATTGGAAAACTCACAGCAAAAATTCGTAGGTGCTATAAACATTTTAAATTGCTTTAGACTATCAAAAGTGTTCTGAAATTGTTACATTGCCTAAAACATTTTATGTGCAATTGTTTCTAAACCTTTTTAGAGAGGACATTGGACTGCAACACAGAGATTTCCATAAGGTTTCTTCTGTGACACTATCAACTCTTCAGGCAGTTTTAGTTTCCAAATAATAAAAAATATAACATAGAAAGTTAATGTAAAAAGAAATAGCTCAAAGAGTTTCAGAGGAAGGAAAAGGTATGGCTTCTATCATATTATCAATGTAATATCCTGACAGGAGATCAACATCTTGGTCCAGAAGCACTCCAAAATCATTCCCTTAAAGGAATCTAGTGATATTAGTGAAAGCACACAGCCTTCTGTTCCTGAACTCCAGAGAACTCGGTATTGACACCTAGGTTTTCCTCTCCAAATAATAGAGTGCCAGAAATTCTGTAAAGGCACAAAAAATGCTGCTGCTGGTTTTATTTCAGTTCATTAATTATAAGTCAGGCATAAATCCTTTAAATACCTGCTTTTCCGTAACTTTGAGGTGTACAGCATTGCTCTGCTTCCTGAAAAAGCTCTTGTGGACTGGATGGCTAAAAAATTCTAACTGTGAAGCATAAATACTTTCGTAGGAAAATCAATAGATCCAAAGGCTGTAATGAGGAATAAAAAAAGGATAGGAGAAAAAAGGAATGCATGTACGTAATTTTCCTTCAAAAACACCTTTCAATAAATGCCATTTACTGTTGCTTCTGCCACGAATAAGATTAACAGCAGAAGAGCTTTGTGCAAGTAAAAGACTCAAACTGAAGCATGGACAAAGGAAAGGCAAATCTCAATTTAAGCTGAAACGCATTTGGGAGATTTTTGTCAGTTGGTTTGCTTCCCTAACCGCCAAGAAAATAATCAGGATAAATACCATGTAGAGGCTAATTAAGTTGTGTTCTCCCTGGGAAAACAATTTCGTACTATGTACCAGGTGGTTAGGACAGTTATAAACTTGAAACAGCAAAAGAAGAAAATGTAAAATTAGGAAGAAAAGACAGTGGCAAATGTGCTGTGTGGTTGTAGAGGAGGTCCAGAGATCTGTACAAGGATGTGCTGTGCATTTCAGAGCATGGTCCTTGCATGTTTTGTTCCTGTGGTGTACCTTGGCTGCTAGCTTAGCTTAAATAGACTCTCTTCTGCTTCTCTCATACGAAAAGAATGTGCACTTCTTATTCTGGACCTTATTTCCTAATTGTATGCAGTTTTCTCCTCTCTTCTCTGATCGTTAAGGTACAGACATAAGGGAGGAAGGAGAGGAGTTGATGACATAACTGAAAAAGCTTCCATTGTTGCAATGTGAGGCATAAGAGCTTATTGAAAAGATGTGGCTACAGTAAAAATACATTACCTCATCAGACATGCCATGTATTTTAGATACATACATGTTTTGTCAGTGCAGCGAGAAATATTTTATAGTTGAAGACCATCCCCAAGGAATCTTGGAGAGAGGTGTGGGTTTATTAGCAACTAAACCTGAAGCATTATAAAGAGAAAATCCTTTTTCCTGTCAGAGCTGGCAAAAGCATGAGATAGGAAAACATACACATATATGTCTAAAATAATGGGTTTGTAAAATTTAGAACTAGAGAACAATTATTGCATCAAAACATATTGTCATATCAGAAATACGCTTCTGAGTGAAAAAGCGTGATTCTGTAGTGCTGTGTTCGTGTGCACAATGGGATGAAATAAAAAGCTTTGATCTACTACGTGAGTGAATACATTTATAATACATAAGAATAACTGCATGCAGATGTGCAAATCTGTTGCAGTTTTTGCCATTATAAAGCAAGGTTTTGCTTGCTATAAGTGCACAAGTAGCACTTTACTATAAAAGCAGATGTTTGCCTCAAAGGTATAGATGAAAATTTCCCTTTTTGTGGTACTCTATAAAATCTAATAAGATAATTAATCGCCTAGCACAAGTTCATAAAAGCCTGAACTCAAAATGTTAGGAATTGCTGTGAGAACAAAGCTATCACCTTAGTTACTGTCTTCTGGTGTGGCATATATAGGTTAAAATGCTGTCTTTGCTTAAACTCTGTGCTATTCTAACATGAGTTTCCAAGTTCCGAGCAAATTTCCCATAGCTCCCATTTAAAACAAAAATAAAACACGTTGTGCAGTTCTTTGACATAAAAATCAAATATAACACTTTGGAAAAATTATAAGGCAATATGTGCTATGTCAAAATGAAGCAGTTAATTTGGCCAGAAACAGCACTTAAAAATACAGCCTGCCTTTTTGTTGTCCTAATTGGATGGTTTTATAATGACAGATTAAAACCACTGCAAAAGTAAACCACAAATGATGTTTTATAACCTGCTTAGTATTTCAGAAAAAGATTTTCTCTGTGCCAACCAATGAATCATATACTGCTGCATGTAGGAAGTAGCAATAACTTTTTTTAAGATGCACTGACATTCTCGTTGTTATTACTTTTAAATTAATATGGGGTACTGGGAGATATTTCAGGTGTTGGAGAACATTACGGCTTGGGACTATTGTTTGTGTTCTTGGTATGAATTGAAAAAAGGATTGTAAGAAAGAAATGCTGTGAGAAACAAATGCTAAATAAATGCTAAATGAATGTATGCCACCTGTCCATTTGCAGAAAACCAAGTCATACTAATTAATGTGGAAAAATCTGTAATTTATATAGGTGTTTGAACATCTAAAAATAGTTCATGTTAAAAATTGGCTTAGTGTAGAATGAAATATTCTTAGATCTTTTTTTAAAATTAACGTAGCTACATCTGGTATCAAAATATTGCATCAAAACAAGAAAACAGAAATTCTCTAGTTCAAAAAGGTTAAATATTTTGTCTTCCCTTATTCTGTTCTTCTTTTTGCCCCAGTAATAACTGCCAAATTTAAGCTGCTTTCACTGAGTGCTAGACATCCTTTTTTCTTTCACCAAGTTAATTATTCATCTCAAAGATTTTAATCCAGCTAATAATATAAATGACGAGAACAGACAATTTGCATTAGAGCTTCTAACTGTAGGAATTACATTTCTGATTACGCTCCTAACTGTAGAGTAAGGAGCAATGTACCTTTGATTTTGTGAAATTCTACCTCCACCTGTCCTATCCTTTGAATCTGGAGGAATGAAAAATTAATTCTTTTTGTGACAGACTACATGGATTAGCAACAAATTTCTGTTATAACTCCAAAGCTTACTGGAATTCAGGTGGTAGTGGGTTTCTGTGAGGTACCACGCATATGTCCCTCTATGGTTGTATATCTCTTTATTAGTGACCATGGCTTTACCTCATTTCTCTCAGGACGAGCAACTGCGGAAAAATTTCAGAGTCCCACAGTGTATTACTGCAAAGTAAAGTATTACACTCTTGTCTGGTTAGCAAGCGGAAGGATGAGGGTTTCTCTGCGTCGTATTTGCTATCAATGTGCTGCTCTGGAGCTAAGGATGGCATAGGCACGCATCATTCAAACCTGCAGCTTTTACATGTATTCCTTTTGGCTGTTATAGAGAATTTATTCTAGCCATATGAGAGAAAAATCCTGCATTGATCCGAGCAGGCATCACCCATTTCAAGCCTGCTTTCCACCAGTCTAGCATTAGAAAGTGGCTGGAAGAAATCCAAAAATCTGAACGTTTGTTTCCATGGAAGGCTTGTAATATCCAGCTGCTTTTTATTCTGAATGTAATGACATATTTGTATTGAAAAAAAAAAAATCTATAAAGTTTATGAACTGAAAAGAGAGATCCACTGCAACCAATTCTCTCACTTTTAAGGATACCTAGTGCAATTTTCCATGACACAGACACTGGGCTATAGAAACCATCCTAGGCATTCTTGCAAATCATGATGTAGCATTGTAAACCTCACCAGAGCATCTCAAGGAGAGGTACAATGATAGAGAACAAAGGAGAGCTGTGAGAAACAGCGTACCACTAATCAGCCTAGAAGGCCAATAATATCTGATAGGTTTCTGCAATAAAACTTCCCTAAACCTCCCAGTGGATTTTCATACAGTGGAAATCAAAAGGGCACATTAGTCATACGGCAAGAGAGACACCAAGGGAAAATGTCCCGCTCTCATACTTTAAACAGCTTTCTTCTTCAGATAAAATAGCCATCACGCAAGGTTCATAAAGAATAAAACTTTTCACTCTTCGTTGAGGGCCATCCCAAGGTCTATGCAGCATTTAAGTCATACTATTACGAGGCCATAAATGGGGCACTGGTTGTAATTTATTTCTTATTGCTATTATTACCTTCAAGATATCATAATACATAATGATCTATCATCCACATTTATAAAAACCTTCTACTTAGTTCCTTTTCAGAATAGTCCTGCCGAGTTCAGTCATGTCTATGATTATATAAAAGGTTCAGTTTGCTGAATCTTTATGACACTTATGCTCAACATGAGCTGATGGATTATTCCATTCCAAAAAGCAAAGCCAGTAACTCCTCTTCCATATGAGCATCTCCCCTTTGGGCATCTGTAAAGGTTCTTCTCCCAAATATACGTGACGTATTGTTAAGGCTTTTCCTATCCTACTTCCTAGGAAACAGCAGGACAGGATTCTGCAGAGATACAGATTTCTAGTTATTCAGCCTGAGACTGTAATTTCTTTTCCTGTGAATTATCTTATACCTCCATTCTTTGACTGTTCCTGTACTGCAGTACTGTGTATAACTTACTGTATGTAATGTAATGATACAGCCATATACAAAAGAGAAGGGTATAGCTATATGAAATGATATCAAGGGTACATAAACTTTAGTTCAGTGCATGCAGAGTATTTATTCCTATGCTCAAAACATTTTACTTTGTTTTCTTCTGTTGAACAAAATTTTAATTTTGTAGAACTGAGTACAATATGACATATTTAAGATTGCAACTGTTCTACTCAAAGCCTCTAGAAGAGAAGAGTTTATTTTTATGGTTAGTTGTTTTTAACCCAAAGTAATAATCTAGTCTTTATCCTGTTGAAACAATAGATTTTTTATAGTGCTTTTTTGAAGATAAAACATATACATTATCTATTTTGTTCAGTTGATAATAAAGTGGGACTAAATCTCTGAAAAAATGGGGCTGTATCACACTGTCCATTAATGATAAATTATAGTTAATATTTTTTTATTGGATATTAGACTGGAAGTACTAAAAACATTGCTGAATCACAGTGCTTATTTAGAAATGTAGCCTTTTTCTCCTAAATACAAGCAATTAAAATCTGTTTCCACCAAGTAACCTTGACTTCTGAGACAATGTAGGCATACTCTCTGTATATACGTTTAATTGCATATTTATATATTCTACTTAAGAAGCCCCGTGGCATTTATAAAGAATTTCTAGCAACTGCTGAACATACCTTAATAGCCAATTAATGATTAACAACGAATAGTCCTTACCTAGTAACTTCCCGACAACAAAAATATTATTTACCCTCTGCACCATTACCAAGTCTCTGAGTCACAATAACGACTTCTTTGGTGAACTGTGAGGAACAGACAGCAAAAACATCTCCAGACTCCTTGCAGCTGTTTTCTCTACTGGAGTCTGGGATGCCTGGAAAAAGGTGCATGAGTTTCTGGGACACCAGACTCACCTGAAAAAGGAGCAGCAAACTTCAAAGCTATAATAAATAGAAGTTGAGAACAAATTGCGTGTTTCCGTAGATATATTAGTCAGTGAGAGCTTCTGAGAGAGAAAAAATGTGCTAACTGAATAATTAAGTAACGAGGAGGGTGATGTTAGAGGGAAAGCAATTATTCATACAGGAGGGAGAAACAGGTAAATTATCTCCTACAGAACATTAAAGGGATTGTGAGGAAAGGTCTAAGATAACAAAGATTATAAATTTCCATAAGAATATTATCTCTACTGAGTCTGTGATTTTGGTATCCAACAGAAGCTGAAAAATTCTTATGTATCTGACAGCTTGTCTACTCTTCAGTTGCATTAGTTGATCTAAGAAGAGATACTCCCTCCCCTTGCAAACTTTGACTCAGTTGTACCCTGAGGCTGTGGTGGCTGCAAGAGCATCACCAGTAAGAACAGACATATCGTTCTGCCCAGCTGCAAAGTTGGCATTTTCTTCTCGTGCGTTTTCCAAAACTGACTGTGCAGCATAGACTTGCCCTGTATTAACCTTAGTGCTGTGCATTTTCTCATTGGAGCCCGCTGGACTGATGAACCCAGGGAGGTGGTGGAGTCACCGTCCCAGGAGGTGTTTAAGGAGAGATTGTATGAGGCTCTTAGTGCCAAGGTGTAGTTGACAAGTAGGTGTTGGCGTTGGGTCATAGGTTGGACTCGATGATCTCAAAGGTCTTTTCCAACCTTATGGTACTGTGATACTGGGTGATACTGTGATCCCATGTAGGCTGCACCTGCCCCACCAGACTGCGTCTCCAATGTCAGTGTAATGTTAATAGGACGTGTGTTCCTCAGGACGGGGCACAGAGAGACAGATGGACCTACAGACAGGACTGAAAGGAAATTGTAGTGAGGTGGATGCTGGTCTCTTCTCCCAAGTAACAGGTGATAGGATGAGAGGAAATGGCCTCAGGTTGCACGAGGGGAAATTCAAGCTACATATTAGGAAAAATTTCTTCACTGAAAAGGTTATCAGGCACTGGAATGGAATATCTAGAGAAGAGGTTGAGTCACCACCCTTGGAGGCATTTAAAAGACAGGAATATGGTTTAGTAGCTGACAGGTATGGTTGGGCTCGATGATCTCTAAGGTCTTTTCCAAACAATCAATTCTATGATTCTGTTCAAGAGCCATTAGCCATTTAAAAACAAAAAAAAAGTAATTAAAAACATAAAAAAACCAACCCACATTGACTTTGATGCATGTTTTCTTCCTAGGGAAAAACTAATACTTTTTTATAAGTACTTTTCCATCTTCTTCCATATTGTGTATAAAATTGGAAACATATATTCTTCATTCAGCCCTTCACAACATGTCATTAATTGTTTGAAGTAAAGCAGCATTTTCTTTTGTAGCGTGAAGAAGACAAATGTCACTTAGCCCCAGGATGCTTGTGCTAAGTGCAAGATGTAGAGCAAAAACATGATCTCTGCTGCCAGGAGCTCACAGCGAAGTGTTATATTTTTAAAATTGTATCTTGCTGGTATAGACATTATGTGAATATCATTGCATATGTGTGAGACTAGATAGAATAAGAGATAAAGCTATGCTAGCTATGCCCATGTCTTAGCTTAAAAATAAAATTATTGTATTGATCTGCCCCCACAGGAAAAACGTACGTAATTTTTGAAGTATTCCCAGTGAATACCCTATAAATCTCATTCTTTTGTTCTTTCTGTCTGCCCTTAGGCAGACACAGAAATGAATGGTTTTCATCTTTCCAATGTTGTATAATTGCATAATTCATGATGTATGATTTATTCAAATATACATGTAACTTTTGTTTATCAACTTGAATGCAAACAAAACTAATCAGTTCTGTCATTTTTATCTTTGTTTTAAACAAGTCAGGACATGGTCAAGTCATACATTGAAAGCCATTTTGAAAGAGAGTATGTCTTCTTAGTCTGTTGAATTCTATGTTAGATGTGCCAAGTGATAAATTCACTGTCTGGCAGAGTACAAACCTATTCTGCCAATATCTCTTGACCAAAATCCCAATACATACTGATTTTCATTTCAGTTTGCTAATAACCTTTGCCTAAGTGAAGATAACACATAACTGTTTGAGCTAAACTTTTTGTTATTCTGTGACAACATGCTAAAAATCAATGCAATTTAGTGCTTTGCAGCCTACCATGTGACTCCTAAGTAATATTTTTAATGTACTTCATCTTGCTTAACACCTGTTTATGTGTTGTGGGCAATATCCAGTTAGCATGTAATTAATTCTCAATGTGTTACTAATTCTCACTACCTTTGAAGTAATTGTTTGGGGAAGCTGAGACAAAAGGTAGGGAGGATCCACAAATGAAGGTGTCAGCAAAAGAACCCTGGGATTTAGCAACGGATCTCTAGGGTGTTGTTATACGTGTGGTAGGTATGGAGTTGGGTCAGCAAAAGGGAAAGGAGGGCTTTTTATTTGATGGTGAGTTTTTTTAGGATGTTTCAGGTTGGATGAGTTCAGGGCATTTTGCCCCTCAGAATAGCTAAAGCTATTTTAAAGACCTTTTTAAAATTGGTCTCTCCATGCACCTCTTGATTCATATGTGTGTGCTTGGCCCTGTGGAACAACCACAGTGTGAATAATGTGGTACTGCAGCCAACAAGTCTGAGTTTGAGGGATGCTCACTCTGCCTTTGAAATGCAGAGAACTCTACTGTCCAGCCAAAACAGTCTGGCTCACAATTTTATTTGTCTATTATTAAGCTGGAAAGTTGAAAAATCTCATTCTCATTTGAAAGTAGAACAAAAGCAAATTTTTATGTACTTACTCTTCAGTCTATCAGAACCTCCTTTATAGAATCTGTTTGTCTTCCAGCATTAGCAATATCTTGCTATATATCTTGTAAAGATGCCTCAAACTTCTGTGAATATAATTGATGAAGAAATTTTTACCTAATAATCAGAATATCCATTTCTAGTTTATTGTGGTGTATTTGCCTTAAACATGGGTCATAGGCGTAGATAAGATAATCACAACTATTAAGAATTTTTTCTAAAATATATCACTTAGTCTGTTAATTGCTGGTATTACTTGTATTTTATTTGCTATGCTCTACTGTCACTTCTGCTGCCACTGAATCCTGTTCCCAAGGATGGTTATGGTAAATGACATGGTGTTACGCAGGAGGGTACCCAGTGGCACCCCAGAACTCTCAGAAGTCCAGTGCCTCTTTTTGCACTGGCTGCATCCACAAACCCTAGGCAGAGGGAGGGCGGGAGATGGGAAAGGGAGAAGGAGAAACCACTGACTTTATCTCGGTCCTCTCTCTCCTCAGCTTTCCTCTCAGCTTTGCCCATCACAGCACATTTGCAACTCTACCGGATGCTTCAGTTCCTGTTGTAGCATCATTTTGGGTTTTTTTTTAAATGAGGTAGTGTTTCAGATTGTTGAATGAACTGCAACAGAAAATAGTGCCTTGTATAATTCAATTTGTGACTGGCAACAGTTTCTTCCAGATTTAAAATTTAACTAAGTACTTGATAAAATTAAATCCATTTATGAGAGAAAATAACATTTCTCATGTGAAATGGTACCAATTTTTCCACAAACAGAATAGAAATATTTTATTACCATGGCTAGTGAGAATACCATATTTGTTCCATTTGTTTTCGAATCCTTGGCAAAACGAAAACAGAAACAGAAG
Organism: Geococcyx californianus; assembly: GCA_013389885.1. Lineage (NCBI taxonomy): Eukaryota > Metazoa > Chordata > Aves > Cuculiformes > Neomorphidae > Geococcyx > Geococcyx californianus. The sequence continues at coordinate 142,673 of VWPV01009175.1, forward strand.
ATAAAACTGAAATGAACTGGTGGTGTATGCTCCCTTTAATCAGTTTAAAATCAATTACATGATGTCTTTCAGTGTAGCTGTTGAAATCAACATGAGTTGCATTTGTGTTCATGGTACCAAGGCCATCACAAGAACAGCGCACGAAGGCTGGTTTTGGGACCTGACAACAGCACACAATCAATAATACTCTGACTATTTAGATATAATTATAGTTTTAGTTTTAAAGATATTTCAGATTAGAGGCAAAAATTGTAGCCAGTGGAATCCCATCAATTACTTTTAAGAGTTTTCTCTTTGAAAATACAGCATCTGCAGCAGTGGAATAGTAGATGTACTAATAAGTATTATCATGCTGCTTTTGTTCATCGCAAGTTTTTTTCCATCTCTCCTTTCATACTCATTTGTTGCAAAGGTGGTGTGCAGGTCTTCCTTCTGTGTGTTGCTGAATATTGAGTAATCAAATATGCCATCATTGTGCAGGTGTTGTCTGTGGCAGTTTCACTTGTTTGTAGATAGAGAGGAAACTTTCTCTGTGCTGCACTTTTTATAACACTCTGGGGAGGACTTCACCTTGAACCAGACTCTAAGTTTTGGTAAACAACCACAGCCGCCTGACTTCTGTAATATGACATTGAAATTTAAATAGAAAGTGCTTATTTTCATACTCTGTTAAAATCAAGGTATATCTTTTCTGAATTTTGAGTCTTTCTACTTACAAACTTTAAAAAATACGTAGATTTATACTAACAGATTTTTCTTTATCTATTTTCAGTTTCAGCATATAGAAAGATATACTAAGGAACATTTTAAGCTCTTGAACAAACAGAAAGAAAAATTTATGAGTCTCCTGTTTGAAAATGTGATGGCATGGCAGAGTATTTGAGGTTGTTTTGTTGTTTGTTTTTTTTTAATAGCATAGGCTAAAATTAATATTTGTATAGGCTTTCATTTCCCCTGTACCTAATATATTGCTTGTTATATACAATGTGGGGTTCATATGTGTGTCTATATTTATACACTTGTGCATATATAAAGTAGTTAACAGCAGATCTAGAAAGATTTAGAAAGATATTCAAAAGAATCAAAATCATACCCTTGACATTTTTCACAGTCCCTGGCAGGAGCCTGTCTGTGTGCCCAGCCCCAGGAGCACTTTCCCACAGGCTTTCTTCACCTGGCGCAACGCTGCCATGTGCCTCAGCTTCTCCTGGGGCCACCTCACCACTGGGGATTTTCATGCTCTGTGGGGCAGTGGAAACCTGTCTGTCTCTAAATACTGCCCCTAGAGCAGGGATGTCAAACTCACTGCCCACGGGCTGAGTCCAGCCCTCCACCTTGTTTTATCCAGTCTAGCACCTTGTTTCTGCCTGGCAGCACCAAGCTCCTTGCCCCTGCTCTCCGGCCAGGGCTGGGCACGTGCGCAGCGTGTGGCGCGCGTTACGCTGCAGGAGCGGGAGCACGGCGGGAGCCGTGAGTTTGACACGCCAGCCCCATAGTATTAAGTCAACACAAGTTTTGTCACTTGATTAAGCGGAAGAAAAATCACAGCTGTTCAAAAGATGGGTTAATGCACAGGGACTGAAAGCAGAGCTCTTGAATTACAGTAAGACATAAGTCTGGGCTTCAGATTTGGTTTCAGCACGTGTATCTTTGTGCGTTGCCTCAGGCAATTTATTACAGTGCTCGGCATCCTGTCTCCCACTTTTGTCAAATGGAAATACCGCATCTTTTCATGTTTGCATCTCAGTCTTTGCTTTGTTATTGTGTTCTAGGCTTTCTCATGTGATGTTAAAGAATAATCTCTACGGCATAATACGATTGCCATCTTTGTGTTTGGACCGTGATAATTGTTGAAGTACTTCGGTAATAATTTCTGCCTTGCAATTCTGTTATTTACATACTATTCCCATAACTTAACCTTCTTCATAAAACTATGTAACTAAATTTTATAACAGGATTAACTCCGTAAGGCAAACATGTAATGGATTTTCAGAAGTCTAAACAAATTAAATGTTGTGACTTTCTGTATTGTATCATTGTCAACTTTTTTTCCCTATTTAATTTTATCACCTTTCTGTTAACCAGTTCAGTGGACATTTTTTCTTTAGTATTGTTTTCCAAAGTTAAAACATAATGATTTCTAATGCTATATTCAAATTGTTTAGTAAGTGCCATACTTACTTCCCTTTGGAAAACAGCTTAATTATCATTTTGCTTGCTAGTGTTCTTGGGGATACAGAGCAAAGAATTTACTGTTTTAATCAAATGCTGCATTTATTGAATCTATTATACAAGCTGTAATTTTAAAAAATGTATCTTAACACAACTTTGCTATAAATATTGTAAATATAAGCATAAAACTAAAATAGTACCTTATGAATACATTAGATCTCTAAATATAAAATTAAATTTGCTGTAGTATTTTTTTAGCACATTGGATATGACTCCCATTGGGAGTGCTATGTCCTGTTTTGGGCTGCCAAGTACAAGGAAGACTTGAATATAATTGAGTGAGTCCAGTTGAAAGTGTTAAACAATGTAGTTAGGGATCTGAAAGATGAGATACTCAAGGAGAACCTTGTTTGGCTTAAGGGAGCATATATTGTTGTCTTCAGTTAGCTAATGGGACAAGAAAAGTTCTTCCCAGAAATATGCAGTGGTAAGAAAAAAGGCAATGAACATGGCAAATTGTGATTGGATTTAGTGAAAATAAATTTTCTTATGAGGGTAAACGTGTACTGGAAGAGATTTCTTAGAGAAGTTATGGTATTTCTATCCTTCAAGGGTTTCAGTACTTGCCTGGACACATCCCTGAGCAACCTGATCTAAGTGGCCCTGCTTAAAGCATGAGGCTGGACTAAACGACCCCTGGAGGTCCTTCCAGAATTTCTGATTCTGTGATACATGTACAAAATAGCAAATATAAACCAAAACTATTTGAGTTCAGGTGACGTAATAAAAGGATCGTGTTCTAAAACTTTGATCAATCTAGAATAAAAGGAATAACACCAAGAGGAAAGTTGTTTGTTATATACGTTGTTTTAAGTAGGTCATAGAATTAGAGTTAATTATAAATCAAAGGAGAGTTATCCATGGATACCAACATTTAATGACAAGAATAACAGAAACATCTGGAAGTCTCCCTGGGACTCCAAATGCCGTTGTCTTACTCATCATGTCAGAATGACTGGTTAATAAAGAATGATATATATCTGGGCACTTAAGACCTGTATTTAAATATACAGTTTTGAAAACCTCGGTCAAAGATTGCTGTTCATTTTTTAAATGAGTTTCCTGGCACACTCATCTTTCATCTGCAGAAAGCTGTTTCTTGAATGTAAAATGCTGTCTTTGATACAATGTGATGGTGTAGGGCTGCCAACTGAAAAATATCAGAGCTCTTTATGCATTCTTCAGAATTTCATAGCCTTTATACGTTCAAAATATTATTTTATGAACTACCCATGTAATGGTATTAGTTATCTGTACATTGATAGATGGATGTGCAAATCTGTATTGTAAGTATCCTTGTGAAATTTCATTTTGAGAAAAGTATAGGTAGAATACTCAACATAGAAATAACGTTATTTAAAAAAGATGAATGCACACAAGCATTGGATATGAGTAAAACTGCATCCTAGATGTGCTTTACAATAACCCAATTTTAACTGTTTCAATATTTTTGGATTTTGTTTGTTTGAAATATAAACTGGAAACTAAACAGATTTTACAGCCCAATTCCATTATTTAAATCACTCTGGGCTCTGATGTTGAAGGCTACATTCTGCCTGGAATCAAATTGTGAGAATGAGTTATAATTTCCTAATGGAAGCACTGACTAACCTCAGAGTATACAGATGCTAGCGGTGCCATGTAATGCATTAGCAAACACGTTACTGATAAATAAGAATGAAATATTATTGGGTAGTCTGAAAGATCGACTCAGAAAATATCTCAATTATAAAATGTTGCAGAAGGAGCTACTTGGGCTTTTCTATTGCAAAAGGCTGAGCCCATGTGCAACCTGTTAAACTGGAAAAAAGGGAAAGGACTGTCAAGAAGAAAGAAACAGCGAAACAAGACCTCTCCATGAAAGTTCAGAAATCCATAGGAACACAGTGGCATAGGAGGAATTTTTTAGCCTGTGTGGCTTTGAGTTTTTTATTGGCTGAAGGCGTCCTTGTCCTCACACTTGAGAATCTCAGCCAGTCAGCAGCAAGGATGAGGTGGGCTCAGCATCCTCCCTGTGGCCTCTGGCAGGCTGAAGAGTGTTTCGCGTTGCATCCACAGATCCCACCATTCTGCAGGGACATTCATAGAAAGCACATGCATCCTCACCTCTGTTCTCCTGCTGCCGGGGAGAATCAGACTGTGCACTTTCCAATGGCAGATTTCCCTAACTCTATAATTGTGCAAGCAAAAATGCAAACATCGTTGTGCGTGTCACTGAAAAATGCAATTATAATGACAGCTCTCATACTACCTACACATACAAATGACATAAACACGGTTGCTGATGCACAACAAACAGATGACAGAGCTGAAAAAAAGTGCTTCTGCACATAAAGTGTCTCTTCACAGGATGTGTGGTGCTATGGGCAAAGCCCAGCAGCTTGCCATGGATTTAAACTAATTACGTTTATCACTCCATTTAAAATACAGATTTTAAAAAAACTTTTTTTTTTGAGATTACAAAATATAAACACATTTTATACCCATGTAAGTGGCCTTGGGGAAATATTCTGCTCGGAAGTGAAATATTATTACAATAAAAATTATGGGGTTTTAATTATTTCTAATCTAAACACAACTATTGTTAAGTTTAGAATAAATAACAATGACTGGTACTTTTTTGCAGTTTTGAAAAAAATTGAGAGAAATGTAAAAGTGCATTGTACAGCAAAGTGTTATTACTACCCCAGCTGAGTTCATAACTCGCCTAACCTCAGGTCTTGCCTGTGGATGGGCGGAGTTCCTGCATGGCAGTATGAGCAGCATCAGAACAGTCGACAGCAGGGAACCTCTCCCAAGAGCAATGACATTTTGTAATCCCAGTACGCTACAGCATTGGTAAAAGCTGTTAATCTCAAGATTAATTTATTTAACTGAGGTGCTGTGTGCTCCTGATGGATTATTATTTGAGATATAATTCTTTCCCTTTCAGATTGACTTTTTCATACCTGTATCCTGAAAAAAAAAAGAATTTCTTGTGTCTTGGCCATGTCAGTCACTTGGTTTTAAAAACCCAATATTTTACCCTGGTCTTTTGCAAATACCTCAAACTTTTTTAAGCTTGAGTAGAGGAAAGATGCAAGTAGGTGAGGAAATGTTTGCATTGACAGCTAATTATTGCAGACTCTCCTTAACTATTCTGCTATTCCACTTCATAACTGACACAGAAGTGTCTTAATGAAGTTAACGCCAAGCTGATCCATTGTTCCTGTTACAAATATGTATATGTTATATTGCTGCAGACATTTACTAGATATTTTTATGTACAAGCCAGTTTCAAGTCTAGCAAAAGAATTTCCATTTGGTTTAACATAAAATACTAAGCCTGATAATTTTGTTGTAGTAGTTATCTTATTGGGGTAAGTAAAAAAACAGTATTTGACAAATCCTACAAAGAGTTCCTGTAAGCATCCAGATTTTCAATTGCTCTTCCAGCATGGAGCTCGAAAATTAATATGAACATGACACAAGAAGGAGAATTATGGGCTTCTTTTTATTTTTTTAAATCTGTGGATAACACTGTTGTATAAGTGCTTCTTTGGAAGTCTGGCTGCTGGCTACCTTCCAGCAAGTATATAATTAATATACACCTCTGTTAGGTATAAATAGTGATAAGTACCATCATGTAGCATTGATCTACATGTTGCTACCACCCATGTGCCACTTGTTTTACTTCCAGCTTATTGGGATAGATATCTGTTAAATAAATCAACTTTGCAGCTTTATTTTTCCATATAAAAATAATCTGTTCTGTCTGATACTTGAGTGTAATCCTTCTACCATTGCACCTGTCTGTTTGCATCCTCAACTTCAAAGCATGATACAATGAAAATTGAGAAGGAAAATGGCAGAGGGTCGTTTGAGAGAAGCTGTCATTGGAATGTGATAGGTAAAACTATGAAGGTATGTTGTAACCTCAAGAAAAAGACGGAAAGACTGACAGTGCAGGCAGGAGGATTATGAATTCTTTAACTCCAAAGACACCTTTAATCTTGGTGCAACCTACAATTTGGCTTACATCTCCCTTTATCTCCTTGCTTACTGTCTCCTTATTCCTTTTTCTGCTCTTTGTCATTTCCAGCAATAGGAGCATAAATCTGTAGTAACATCTAAGTCTTATTTCTGTTAGCCGTAGTAGTTCTGGGTTTGACTTTCTTTGACTTTCCTGAGCACTGCTTAGCTGAAAAGAAGCCAAGGAATCACAATCATCAGATGTTGAAGACTTTGAAAATAGGAAAAAAACATAAGGCAAAATGGAGGTGTATCTATTAATCTGCAACAGTTCTGATGAGCAGATATAAAAAGAGCATGAAAGTTTAAGAAAGAGAAATCTAGGCTATGAGAGTAAATAATAAATCTGAGGATTTTTTTTTTTTCAAATCTGTGTTGGTAAGACTTAAAAAGTCAATTCTAGACACAAAAGTGATTGCATCCGTCAAGATGTATGTATAGAGAAGATTGTTAGTTTTTCAGATGAGACGTTCATAAGACTTTGAACAGCAGAGCACGTCCGTGGTAGCAGGTAAGAGGAACCATAGTTCAGCAAGGACTGACAGCAGGACCAGTCTGCGGTGTTCCAAAAGAAAAAGGACAAAGATGAGAAAAGGGAGAATCAATGCAAAGTGCAGGAAGCCATCAAAATCAGAGTGCATTCTCACGCAAGTTTCAGCAGCATGCGAGGAGAAGCTGGAGGAGAATCAGATCACAGGATTTGATGGTGCCATGATGCCAGTAACAGAAAAGGACGGGTTGTCAGAGGTGATAGGAGAAACTGTATCACTTTAAAAAGGGAGGAAGGATTGTGAAAGATGGATGTGAAAAGTGTCTGACAGGGTGAAAAGAGAAAACTGGTGAAGCTGAATTTAAAAAGATGGTGAGTAAAGGGAAATAATTCAAAGAGTGAAAGGGATTTGGAGGTGTCCATAGCAAGAGAGTAATGGTACACTGAACAGATGGAAACTTTGAACAAGCTTTAAAAAAGATTTAAAAGGGAGGTCAGGTTCACTGATCTTCCAGGATCACTATAGAAAATGGGCGATCCTAGTAAAACTGGAAATGCAGAGGTCTGCAAAGGGCAAGAGAAGCCAGAACCCATTAAATAATAAGGGTTGAATGCACCCTTGTAGAGGAAAGCCAAGAGGAAAGAGCGGGCACTGAGCTGGCCTAAAGCTGCCAAACCATAAAGGTCCTGCAGGAGGTAGAGGGACCAAGCTGGGTGCCAGTGACAGGGGAGTAGACAGGCCTGTGCCTGTGGGGATTGTCTGCTTGGGCCAGGCACTGACTACCAACTTGAATAAGGCTCTAGAGATATAGTTCCTGAAAAAAAAAGGAGCAGCAATGGAGTACAACTGGTGATAATTAGACTGACTGAAGATAGTCTTTCTTTCTCCTGTCTCCATAGGAGTTTCCTTCTTCCTTCTGATACTGGTTTTGCATTGTATTCCTGACTCCTGACACCCAATCATTAATCACAGAGAGGCAGAAATTGGTTTAAAAATGTGAATTCCTTTATGCATAAGATATCCTCAGATAATAAACAGTGCCTTAAATTTCTTCCGTTTTGCTTCTTTCTTCAGTTCATTTTAAGTGTCACTTCTTTACTACATCTTGACATTTAATATGAAGCATTTCATCTACTAGAAATACATCTGAGTCTTCAGCTCAAGAGTCCAATTAAGAAAATGCTCCCATGTGCGTGCATTTTCCTTTATTGAACTTCAAGTTCTCTTCAATGTCATGTACAATACAGGCTTAAAATTAAGGCTTTTATGGAAAAAAATAGTTCTAATCTAAAATATCACCTTGCCTCTTCACTGCTCTCACCTGTCCTCAAAAACTGAGATGAAGCATGCTCTCTTTCAGTTACACTATTTTCCAACTTTTGCTTAGTGGTTTTTTTTACAGGTATTTGCATAGGGATCACAAATGCCTGTGCATTGATAAAAATGTTGATATCCTCCTCTTTCAATGCTTAAGAGATTAAATAGACCAATGGCAATCAAAAATGTAATGATGCTTAATGTATTTGTAAAAAAATATTTTTTTCTTTTATTTTTTTAAATTAATTTGATACTGGTGGAAATGACTGATGCTGACCAGTACTGAATAAAGATCAGGCTTTCTCCTCTAGGTACTGCAACACAAATTATTCATAAGCAGTAAGAAAGAAATAATCTATGTTGTGCAAACATCCACATCACAAAATGTTGATTTGTCTAAAGCTGTTCAGGTCTTCTCCCGAGAGCTGATTGTCTCCTCCGTAGGCCTCTGCTTGTGATAACTTGACTTTGTGCTACTGTGAGGTTTGAGTGCAAACCATGAAGACCAAGAATGGAAACACTTAGATCTTTTAATCAGAGGAGATGTCCTTGTGAAGAAATTTTGTATTTTATTTGATTTTATCAAATAGGAGAAGCAGCTGTGTAGCTAAAAGAGGATGAGGTGGTTTCTGCTCCCTTACCGTGTCGTGTCCTTTTAGCAGGGCAACTCCGCTGCCACAGAGAGGAACCCATCCATTGTGTCACTGTGGACATGTCAGCTTTACTTTTGGAAGAGGACTCATCAGTGTTTACTCCTGTTGAACAACGTCTTATAAAACAGTAAGGATTACAGTCTTTTGTGAGATGTTTTTGTTAAAACACTTTCACACAGGGAAGGCTTTGGCTTAGTCTGATACCTTAACAACTACCTCATGTTATTTGTAGACCATTCTTCTATTGCAATTGTTACACTTTATATTGAGCAAATCTAAGTCTGCGTGACTTTTTATGGATGGATTAATACAAAAGTTTTCAGCAGAGGAATTTTTTTTTCAGGTGCTTAAATCAGAAAGCATACTGCAATATCATTCCCCTGACCCAGATGAGGTATATAAAATGCAAACAATAACAAGCAAGCCTACCTTTCCAAAGGCAGGCTGTGGTGTTTTTGTAGTGCCTTGGGCTTTTTAAAGCCTTTCTAGTGGTTGCCAGTTGTTTAGGAGTTTTAGAGATTTGGCTTAATGTAGACAACTTCACATGACCAGAAACTCAGAGCTTGTTTGAACAGTCTGAAATTGCAGTGATGGAGATAACAGAACAACGCAGAGACCACTTAGGGTATTCAAACCCAGTCAGGAATGAGTGCCAAATGAATCAGAATAGAATTTGATTTTACTTATTACTCCATGAGTGATAATTTAGCTGAATAAAAAGCAGTTTTCTTTCCGCAGGCCAAGTCCAATTAGTGTACCTGTGTTGGTTGTATTTTCACATACACAGCTCATGGCTGCTCTCTTGCAAATATGTAGTTGGAAGGACACTCTTTGACTTTCCTCTGCAGTTTGCTGCAATTGGGGTGCATCCTTTGCTACCTGCTGGGCCACTTCATGTAAAACTTCTGTTCAGGAATGGAGTTAACAGGTGTTCCAAACGTAATGATTAATCTGACTTGCAGGAGCCCTGCTTACAATGCTCTCCTTGTTATATTTTGTAATGAGGAAAAAGTCTGATCTGGCATGTTGGCTGCTTCACGTGGATGTGCTCAGTCACTTTCCCTTTGGCTCCTACCCATATTTGATGTACAGTGCAGCTCTTGGGAAACTTGGGGGCTCCACTTTCCCAAATGAGCTTGAAAATTTTTATCCGTGTTCAGTAACTTGAATTTTCATTAGAGTGGGAGCTGGTTTGAGTTTCTAAGTATCTGTTAACTTACAAATCTGTCTGCTTAGACTGTAGACAAAGATGTCTTTTCCTGTAATTTGTATAGGGCTGTGAATGATGTGTATTTGGGGGGAAGGGTGGCTGGGGCAAAGTGCAATAGTTGCAAGAAAAGTCTATTGCACATTTGAGAACTTTTCTGATGCTTGTGAAAACATAAGGTAAGGAAGCAGATGAACTTACCTTCCTGAGACCAAGCCCCCTCTCCCCATCTGAAAGGCATCAGACAGACAGGAGATGGGGTTTCTCTGGGAGGTGGCTGGATAACAGCTTGTGCAAGCAGACACAGCTCAGGTTTTTTCAATGAGCCTACAGGGATCACGGTCTTTTTAAACACTCTGAATGAGGATGCAGAACTTTTGTTTGGTCAGAGACTTTTCTCTTGCTTCTATATGCTTGTGCCTACATCAAGCAAAATCTCCTCTGATCCCACGCAGCTATGGTAGTATTTATTTTCAATATTGTGGTTGTACTAAATCATTCTTCTTAATGAAATGAATGTAAGTTGGAAATATTGCAGTATTATGGTTAACTTGTACCCTAAGCTATCTATCTTACTGGTGTTAGTGGTGACACCTAAGGTGCAGGTCAAGCAGAACTTCCTAACATTAGGTGCATGGCCGTAATATCTGTGTTGGTACAAACATAGTGTTTCCAGGTATGTGCAGGTACCGAGATTTAATTCTTACACTTTAAAAAACACTGATATATGATTTCTTATATTTTTTCTAGCAGGCATCACAAGATGGCTGATGGTAATTAGCTATTGTTAATGTGCAGTGTAACCCCTTAAATACCTAAATGAAAAAAAAAAAAAAAAAAAGATTAAAAAGATCTATAAGAAAAAATATATGAAATATTCTAACTTGGCAACAATGCAAGAATTGATATAGTGTCTTGCTTCTTGTCCCTGCAGCTGTTTCTTTCTCTTCCCTCAGCGATATATTGAGTAATGGGCATCAATTGACAAAATAGATGATGCTCGCTCTGTGATTAATTTGAATCAGATTTACATTTGAAAGACACCAAAATCTTGCTGAAAACTGGATGAAAGCCTCAAGATTTAGACAGGCTTAAATTTAAAATAGAAGAAAAAAAGTAAATCTGTAAGTACTGGAGTTTGTCTATAAAAAGCCATCAGTAAGATCCCATTGTATATAAGAAGATTCAAACATTCAGCAGAACTGTTTGAATTACTTTTCCTATGAGTTTTATAATACCAAGCCTTTTCATTCCTTTTAATTGACTTTCAGTGAATTATCCAAACTGAAGTCCTGTTCTGTTGAGTTTCTTGGGAATTCTGCTCTTGGTTTCTGTGGCTCAGAATAGTAGTGAATCATTTGTGGTTTTGGTTTAAAGAGAAAACAATCAGACAAAACTGGCTGTTTTCATTACTGTCTCTTTAGAATTCCTCACTGGTTTTAATAGCCCCAGTCCATCTATAAGCTTGTAGAAACTATTTCTAAGGTAAACTTATTTGATTTGGACTTTTTCTCAGTTCCTTCCACTTTCATTTGAACAATTTTTTACCTTGACCTAAGGTACCTGTCATTTATGCAAAGTTCTTCTCTTGGTGTGCTTCAAATAAAGGACTGTGTTATAAATCTCTAATAAAATAATTGGGGGTTTTGAGTTTCATTTGTGACTAAATACATCAAGTTCAAACATATTTCTCTCCAGGTATTATCCTGCCACTAGCTCAGTGCAATGCAGTGATTCCTCTCTGCCCAGAACATACTTGTTTTTGCATAAATTTAGTTCACATTGTGATATTGAATCTTCTAATATGAAAACAGTTTTCTATAGCTACAAATATATTGTATGAAAGAGGAAAGGCCAAAGTATGTCCTTTTTCACATTTGGGAGGTCTGTTTGATGTCAGATAACTTAGAGTACATAACTTGTGAAAGAATTGGCTTATAGTGAAGGACAAAATATGAATATAATATTACTTTTCAGTTCTTAATAGAGCTACCCGACATGGTGGAAATTGTATTACAGTAAATCTGCTTTGCTAGAGCCTTCTTGTGATGCCATTAACATTTAAGTTCAGGATTCCCTCTCCCAAGGAAGATGAAAAAAAAAATAAAATTAAAGCCCTGTCATGATCAGGTTGATGTGCAAGACTCACCTCTTCTGCAAAGCTTTCCCCAGTAACTGGAGCAGAAGAATAACCCTGCAGGGTGCTCAGGGCTGCAGACAGATGACTAGACCACGGAATAGGACAGAGATTTGATTGTCCCTCTTGGACAGTTTTCACAATTGTGCGTGTTGGGCTGTAAGAGCAACTGCGTTCAACAGCCATAGGAGATAAGAGGATCGGTAATGAAATGGTGAAAGAGATTGCAAAAGTGTGCAGACTTTTAATATCACTGTCATTAGGTACAAAAATATCAAATGACCTACATAAAGCACAGGTTTAATGCCCATGAATTTACTTCCATGATTTTTTTCAACAATTATTTAAGAGGTGTTTTCTGTCTGCAAGCTCCAGATCTAACAATGTTTACAATACAAAATAACTTCTGCAAAAGTTCTAGGTAAATAACCTCTTTGATGTTGTCTCTAATATTTGAAAATCCTAATATATTGAATTCAAAATGGGCTGTCATTTTGATGGAAGCAGGCTAATTAGTCCATATTTCTCATATAAAGTTCTCCGTAAGATTTACTTCTCAGACCAAAATTTTCAAGCACTTTTATGTTGTTTTGTAGTTGCTGAATCTTATGCAGCTTGGAGTGGATAGATGAGTAACAGACTAATATCAAACATTAATACAGTTAAGGAAAATAGGCTGTTATTACTGAGTACAGGACTGCAGTTGGAAATAGTTAGGTGTGTGTCCTCAGTGTTACCTTTTTTTCTATTGCTGTTGTGAAGTCACATCAAAGAGTGACCTTTTTACTTTTATCTGATGCACATTTGGGAAAAAAAGCCATTCTCATGCTGCTGTAAAGTAGGGAAGCTCATGATCCTGAGAGATGTGCAAAGGGAAATGTGCGAGTATCCTCTTGAGCCCTATCCATACCCCACTGCTTTCCAGTGGATGTCATTGCAAGACAAAATGAATCATCTGGGTCAAAAATAAAGCATCGAGAAGCTAGCAGTGCTGCAACGCAGTTTCTGATGTGTTCATTTTTGCTGAATCTGTTCAGTAAACTGACAGGCTGAATCAATTGCTTCACAGATTACCCGCACAGCTCCAGCAGGACTGACAGTACTCTGACTCCAAAGAAACTTCTGCCAAATCAAAAATAGTAGTGGAAATAATGGTAGTAATATATTTGCAGAGGGTCACCCCTTTGAAAATAACATTAACAAACAGCAAGTCCAAGCACGATGCCTGCACGTTCCAGGCTTTGAGGATTGGTGGCAATTGCTGCCCCTTTATTATTTGCCAGGAGCATTCTGAGCAGTTCAAGGAGGTTTGCTAAAAACCTGTTTCTGTACAGAGCTGCGGCACAGCACTGTGAGTCATTGCAAGGTGGCAGGTCCTGTGTTGATTAACTTTGCTCATGATAGATGTTACGAGGCCTGCTCACATTTTCAGATGTAAAGATCTAGGATATAAAGAGACGTAGACCATATATTGATGTAATGTGTGATGTAATACCATATATTGGCCATCTGGCATAGAAAATTATTTCCTTCCTTCATGTTTGCATAATCTGTGGTCTGTTTTAGTTTTGCTTCTGAACTTTTTTTTCCTGGTTTTGAACAAAAGTTCGTCTTATCTTCAGAAATGTACTTTTATTTTAAAATTTTGCCTTACTTTCTGCTATTTCTTCCTTTGAAGTCATTATATTCTGGAATAACTCAGACTTATCTAGCCTTTTTCCATCTGATAGACTTTTATGTCACTGAAGATTTTTATAGCTCTTTAATGAATTTTGTGCATCCTCAGACTTATGTGGCAGAACACATTGCTCAGACTGTACCTTCGGAAATCTTTCATATGCTCCAACTCAGCATCTCCATCTTCCTTGAGTTACATCCTTTCCTTTAAGCCATGGATTTTATCATGTACATACTTTCTTAAAGGTCTCTCATTCCAGCACAGCGTCCTTTTTTATCACTGTGGAAGTCCTGAGATGGGCTAAAATGAGAGTTCCGTCTTGAATTAGCAGATTCACACCTAGTTTAGCCAAAATAATTGCCATGTCAGTTAAAAACTCATGTAGGAAATTTCCTTTAGAGCGAAATATAATCAAAAGGCCATACTGCGTGTAAAGAACTGCTCCCACAGTTCCAACCCTGGATTTATTTGTGGATTCAGAAGATCATGAAAATGGCAACCATCTGCTGCTTAGTTTCATTTCTGTTTGGATATGGTTTTGCTGAACAATGAGAAACGCCTTTGAAACATATTGTAAGAGGAGTTTCCCTCCATTCTTGAAGCAATAAAGCTTTTAATAAAGTGGAACTTGCATCCATGGACGGTAAATTTTTCTTCCCATTAAAGTATTTAGGACGTTGTATTAATAACACTATCTATTTCTCACACTATTTCATGCACTGACACCCAGGTGCACTCTATTTCCTTCCCTGAAAGCTATCTCAAAGGTGTAGTCATAGCTGTCATTCGAGATATAAATTTTCTCTGTGGACAGAGACAGAACTTTTACGCCTGACTTCAAAATTTCCCAGCAGGGAGGGGCTTTCTTGTGGCAGCCATGCGCTATTATTCAACAGCAAGGGAGAATTTTGAGCGTGGCACCCTACTGAATAAAGGTGTTTCTGTGCTCAGCACACTTGTCATCAATCATTTCCACAATCTACAGCTTTTTTTTTTTTTTAATGTCCTGCTTCCTTTATGTTACTTGAGCAAAGCTAAGTATTTAGCAAAAAGAAAATGAATGGGTTCTGCTTTTTGTGCCTTGTTAGAAACAAGTTTTACTGTACGTTGATTCATAAGACTAAAACCAAACAGAAAGTTGCAAAATCTACCTGCAGAATGCTCAGAAATCATTTTCCCCTGAGGAGCCACATCTAAGGATAATAAATGTCTTTTTTTCTTCCTTTCCTAGACATTTTTGAATAGTAATTTGACAGCTATATTCTGTGTTTAAACTAGAATACTTATTAAAATTATGGGATATATCATAGACTGTGAAATAAAGTGAAAAGCATTGCTTAGGGGCACAGCAGCTCTGAAAAAATAAGAATCAAGTGTAGTTCTTTGTATTGGCAGGATATAGATAAAGAGATGTAGAATCTAAGCCACACTAATAGGACACTTGGATCGGCCAGTTTGAGACTCATTCATGGAGTTCTCTCTGTCAGTGGTACAGATGGGGTTTGTACACCTTTAACTCTATTTTAGTTTTCTTTCATACAGTTTGTAACTTATTCCACTCAAACCTGCTGCACTTTTCTATCAGTGAGTACCAGAACCTACTTAACTCCATTTCCATGAGTCCTTTCAAATAAATCTTAAAAATTATATTTATTTCCTGCAGCCATCAATGGCATATATAAGATGATATCCTACCTTGCATATGACCGACAGTTCCATAAACAGTTCTGCTCTTTATAATGCTCAAAATTCCCTAAATTCATTTGACTTTGTATTGACCTGCTGTGTTAAATCAGCTGCAGATTCTTACCTTGCTGATTTCTACTAAGAAAATGCCCTGCATACCTTTCATGTGTGTTATTCTGATTTAAATGCACAGTCTATTGTCAAATAAATCTCCCCATTGAAGCATTTTTTTAAATTTCTTTTATTTGATTTTATATCAGCCTTAATAAATCTGGAGATGTTTTCAGTATCGAAGAAGTGCTTTCTCTACATCTCTTTGCTTGAATATGGGCTTCATTTGTGACACTGTAAAACAAGCAGGTACAGTCGACAAGTGTCATTTGTGTCAGGTGCCAGCCAAATGAGACACAGCAACAGCTCCCAGATGAGCAGGCAATTAGTCCACACATTGCAGGCTTTACTCTTCATTTAACAATTAAACAAATTGTTCATGTTATCTGTTCATGTTACCCAGAGAAGCATATCTGATCAAAATGTACTTTTGTGTTTAATATGCATTCATTTGAAAATAGACCGGATTAATATGACAAATTTTTACTACTTAAGTCTTGTATTTTTAGAGTATTGTTGATTTGATTCATTGAAGGTGAATATAGAATCATAGAATGGCTTGGTTTGGAAGGAACCTTAAAGATCGTCCAATTCCAAACCACCTGCCACGAGCAGGGACTTCTTCCACTGGATCAGATTGCTCAAGGCTTCATCCAACCTGGCGTTGAACACTTCCAGGGATGGGGCGTTTGAAACTTCTCTGGGCAATCTGTTCCAGTGCCTCACCACCCTCACAATAAAAACTTTTTTTCCTAATATCTAATCTAAATCTCTTCTATTTCAGCTTAAAACACTCTAAAAAAGGGTCCCTCCCCAGTTTTCCTGTAGGTCCCCTTTAAGTATTTGAAGGCTGCTACAAGGTGTCCCTAGAGCCTTCTCTTCTCTAGACTAAACAAGCCCAGTTCTCTCAACCTGTTCTCATATGGGAGCTACTCCAGCCCTTGGATCATCTTCATGGCTCTCCTCTGGACACTTGCTTAAGCAGGTCCATATCTTCCTTATGCCGGAGACCCCAGAGCTGAACACAGTGTTTTAAGTAGGGTGTCATTGAGACCGGAGTAAAGGGTGAGAATCACCTCCTTTAACCTTCCGTCCATGCTTCTTCTTATGCAGCCCAGGATGGCTCTGGCCACAGCACAAGCCATGTAGATTTGCGTGATGCCTCTGTTTCTGCCTGCACCATTTGCTCTGTGCTGGAGACTGAGCTGAACGTCAGCTAGCACAATGCCCTTGTGACGAAGGTGGTGAGCTGGGCTGCAGGAGCAGTCTTTCTGGGGACCCTTGCAAGCTTACCTGGAACTCAATCTGGCAATGAATGCCGAAGGCAACAAGAAGGGCTTCCCTAAATCCCAAAGTGGCAAAGAAAAGGTCAGGGAAAATGTGAGTCCACTGCTGAACACGGCAGCAGACCTAGTGATGCAGCATGTGGAAAAGGCTGAGGTACTGACAGCCTTGTCTTGGTCATTGCAAGCAAGACTGGCTGTGAGAAACTGCACTCTGCCCTTTCATCACCATTGTCAAGCTGTAGGCAGATAAAACACTCCTAAACATACAGGGCTACCCCACCCCCTATCATTTCTTGCCCGTCCCTTCTGAAGACTTTACATCCACTCATTGCAACGCCCCAACTGTTTGGGTCTCCCCACCATGTTTTCATGAGTGCAATTTTATCGCGGTTTTCCAGCTGTACAATGGCTTCCAGTCTATGTGCACTGATGTTAAGACACTTCAGTTATGCTATTGATTCCACCATCTTTTTGGGGGAGAAGCTGTATGTCCTATGCGATTGTTCTCAGTTGCTTCCGTGGTTCCTAATGCATCAACAACCCTTGTGTCTTTGCTGCCGCTGAATTGCTATAAAGTTTATTTATTCCTGTGCAGCATCAGCAGAGCCAGTGAGTAACTCCAAGTTAGTTCCAGAGAGTTGGATGGGAGAGATTTGTTTTAAAATCTTTGTTTCTTCTTTCTCATATGAAAGAAAGAAATAATGTAAAATATGAACAAGCAGTATTTTCTAGTAAATATGTAGAAATCATTTTACATTTATTTCAATCAGAATTCACCTGTGGTGGGTTGGCCATAGCTGTGTCTATAGCAGCCTATAGCTTAGAGAAACAGTAGTACTTCTACATGACACTTACTTCTAACACATCTGTATCTAATGTCTGTGTTTCTATATGATAAGCATCCCTCAAAAAGGAAATAACGGTGGATTTAGTTGTAAAAATTCTAAGCTCAATTCAAACAACAAATCTCAAAAGAGAGGTAGTTGCTCTAGTCTTTGTCTTTCTATTGAAAATTGATTGTGAAGTTTCTTTTTATTAGTAGTATATAAGAAATATAATTCCAAAAAAATAAAACAAAACAAAAACACAATAACCCAAAGTCAGGTTAAGAATTTCATAAGAGTAACAATAGGTTTGTTGACCCAAACAAAGAGGTTTTGGTTTGATATGATTAATTTTCCTCCAAGATGTTTTGTTATTAATATCTTAGTGTTAGGAGTTGGAATAACAGGTTTTTTCAATCTGAAAGGTACAAACGTTGAATATGTTTTTGCACATGTGTGTGTTTTCACTCGGAGATAATTTACACAGTTTTAACCTTGTCCGCTACTGTGGTGATCACAGTGTTACTGTGTGAGTGACACATGTGGAAGATGGAGTCACCAGACATGAAACTTGTAATGACCATAAATGGCCAGAAAAGATGGTCCACAGGAAGCTGAGACACCAAAACTGACCAAGATATTGTTGTCAGAGATTAAACTGTCTTACATTATTATAATATTTCATTTATCCACACAACCATAAACAAGAAATAAGAAACTAGTGAAGTACTTTCTTTTACTTCACAAGAGGATTGGGTTTGTAAAGGGTATTTTTTACTCTGATGCAAATATCAGGACCTCTGTGCAATTATTTGGCTAGTCTTACACCTCTTCCTTTCCTGTTATTTGAAAGAAGAATGTTCTTGGACCTTTCTCCCTTTCTTCCTAATAAAATCTACTCATAGTGTAAATAGTGAAATCTCAGTCAACTCACATTTAGAGTTGATAGGAGATGTGAAGAACACCCTCTGTTTCTATGGCTTTGGTAGTTTTAAGCATTTTCTTTTAGAAATTGTATCAATCAGCAAAATTGTTTGAAATACCTGATTTTGGAGATAGTGCTTACAGTAATTGTAGTACTTGCTGCTGCTCCTAATAATACCGTCAGAACAATCTAAATTTTGAAATCTTTGAAGTAATGCATTAACTTAATACCTGTTACTTCTTTTCAGCATGAGGGGAAAAATTGAAAGTTGGGGGAGGACCTGACCTATGTCAACTTTATCTAGTTGAAATTATCTACATAGAAATAGAATCCTTTTGGTTGCATTTCTGTGAAAAAAACATTATGTGGCTTAGTTGAGTGAAATCTAACGAAAAATAGTCCCACTTAAAGGAGTTCCTTTGTCATGACAGCTGGGAAAAGAGAAAATCGACTGCTGATAAAGAAAATGAATTTATTGATTATTCAGTAGTGCAAAATGGAGGTTTATTTTTTTTAAATCAGGTGGCAGTAAGCTGTATAGACTGCTTAACGAAACATATTTTTATATCACTCACTCAAAGGCCTAGAGAGATGTACTCAATGTTTACTCTCCTGATTTTATTTCTATCTTGAAGCATTCTCCTAATCATTTATTGATGGTTTTTTCCACATTTTCATGTGTTCTCGTAAACTGCCAGTAATATCTTAATTATAAACACCTTGGTTTTAATACTCAATAAAAAAGGCATAATGGATGCACAAATACTGCTATTATTGGAAAGAGGGATAAGCAAGATCACTAAACTGGACACCTCTGCTGTGCTTTACAAACCCATACAAGAAAAAAGATTCTTCCTGTTTTAAAAGGTTAAAGTCTGAAGCTAATAGCAGTAGAGTATTTTCCCATTGGACATAATGTGAACTTGTTGGTTTTTTTCAGTAAGAAGGAGATAGCTATTTTGAAGGCTGTAACTCCTTTGGAGTTACAGTCGATACATAATTCATTTGGAACACTACCTCTTGTATTGTGGAAAATCGTAGCTGTATAAGACAACTGAAAGCATCAGTTCGATTTGAATTGGCTGTAAAGTCCAACTACCTGTCATTAAAGGGGCTTTGTCTTTCCATTGAAAATTAATTGCAATGTTTCTTTTTATTAGTAGTATATAAGAAATATAATTGAAAAAAATAAAACAAAAACCCAATAACCCAAAGTCAGGTTTAGAAGCTGAATATTCTCATTTTTACTTCAGGTAAGACTATAGATTAGCCATTTTTTCAACTAGTTATAATGAGGAAGTGGGCCAAATGAAGTATTTTGTGCCAAGAGGACAACACTTGTCCTTGTTTCTACCAGCTGAGAATCCGGTTCCTGTTACCTTGACAAGCTGCAGGAAAATCTTCTTTAAAGAATCAATGTTTAAAATGCATTAAGTATTTTAATAATCTGGGGAGATAATCTAATAGTGTACTAAATGCATAGCTTGTCCCGTAAATCTAAACATGTTTCAAAGGCAGTAAATACATTAATTGATGCAGTAAAGGCATATGTTTTCAGAGACTAGAAGAGCCCAGCATCTTGGTGTTGAAGGCTATTCTCATTGTGCTGTTGCACGTTTGACAATTATCAGTTTCTCTAGTGCCAGATTTAATATACTGGGACCCCAAGAGATGAAATATCTTACTGGAATTCTCACCAGCAGTGCTGTCCTCCACGGATCATTTGTCCTAGGTACTCTGAAACAGTGAGTTAATTATGGCAGCAAAAGAATACAGATGCTTACTATTGACTGATTGGGAGATATAACATTCAGAAATTATATCTCTTCTTTAATAACTTATTTTTGAATAAAATTCATCATAGAGAGGTGTTACAAGAAACCTTCAAGTGTTGTATTTGAGAAATGATAATTGATTGTGGAACAGGTGAAAAAAAAAGTAAAAAATATAGAAACCCTCTACTGTTGATAAATTAGCAGACCCCATAAGAGATCAGAAGAGGGCGGGAATGAAGGCACAAGGTTAATGAAGCAGCAACTAACCTTAAAAAAAATAAAACTAAAATACGCTATGTAAATCTAAAGCCCAAGAAATTACATGAAAGCAAAATACTGCCTTAGACTACAGGAAAAACACAATTCATAAACCGAGAGACAAGAGAGGTGACAGTTTCAAACTGTTTCTTTTGGGGGGGGGAGAAGTAATATTTATAATCACTCTATATGCTCAAAATGAGATTTGGCTTACGGAACAGGTGCAGGCTGTGTCTGAAAAATATGTATATTTAAAAAATATGGAGATTCTGGAGCAGAAAGCATTATCCCACTGGGAGAAAGATAAGTGTGCGCATAGTCATTATACATCATTTCCACAGAGATGTCTTATATGTTTACTTTTGTGTAGAATAAGAATCCATATAGACAAATGATAATGTTTATTTCACTTTCCATTTCAACAAGTATGGTATACAGTAACACTGGGCTTTTTTCTGCCCAAATTATTGTATTGGTTTCTTAAAATTTTTTTTCTTTGGGTTGGACGCACCTTTCAAATTGCGAAGGACTGTAATCATTTCTGTTTGAGATTCTGCTTATCAGAATGATCAGTCAGAGGACCTGTTTCTTGAGAGAAAAGCAGTTAAACAGGCCTCTGAGACCATACTTCTAAAACCACAGAGTAATGTTTAAAATGTTTTCCTTGTGAGTTCCTCATCGCATTTCATTTTCGTTGGGAGTGAAGTGGCTTGCTTTCCTTAAAACTTGTATGTATTAGACCATGTACTAAAAATGGCTGCTACATCCTGGATGTTCCTGGGGCACCATCACATTACAAGAGTGCTTTGTTCAAAAGAAAATGTGTTTAATTCTGAAGATAATTCAAGTAATTGGCAATAAGTACTTGTACTTATCAATGTTCATTTTATTGAACAATTGAATTACATATGTAAGCTTGCCATATTGTCAATTCAGTATTGCTTCAGTTCTTCCTGTAGATTATTCCCTTCTGTGCTAATACTAACCTACCTTTTGGATACATTCTACTCACCTGTTGTCTTTAAAATAACAGACTCACCTTTTCCAAAAGTATGACCTTTTTGTCATGTGGTAAACAAGGGGTTAACAATTTCAAATATTCTGATTTGAAATATTCTGATTGACAGCTAAGGTAAGCTACCTAAAGGGATATATTAATCCACACGAAGCAAGCTGCTTGGCTGAAAATGCAGTTTGAAATTTAAAACTCTAGAATAAAATAGACTTTTCCTCTCAACAGTAATGAACTCTGAGCCTTGCAATGTCCCAGGGGTGTGATTATCTCAGAAAAACTGTTTCCCCAGTTACATCTTGTTGCATAAATAATCATCTCTTTGATGCAAAGGATAACTGTGGGAATGATGTAAGTTAAATATGTTCTCCAGCAGTCTGACTTGCAAGGGAATAAACAATTTGTTGATAGTTAGAGTGCTTAAACCACTTCCTCTGGTTTCCAGGAATCTCTAAGCATTCTAGCCATAGAAAAATTATCTACATTTAATCAATAGGAAGTAAGATCTCTTTCTTAATGTTATCATTCCTTATATATATTTTTTCACTAAATATATGCATCCAAGGCACTTTTTAATACTGCCACCCTATAGCTCCATAACTTTGCTTCAGCTGCCACAGTACTGTAGAAAACTAATGCCCGTGTACGTTCATGCCAAACATCAAAAAACCTTAGTGCTATCAGTATCATTCTTAAATGAGGTATATTCCTTAGGTGAAATTCATCTCAGCATGGATAGAGGACAGAAGGCAAATTCACCCATCGGGATAATACCTCAAGGAACCATTACATAGCAGCTCATCAATGCACATCCAAGTCATGTACCAAGTAGCTGTCTTGGTCCCTCAGCACACTGCTGCTGCAGTAGTACAAGCTGCAAAATGAAAGGGACCCAGGGAGTGCACACAACCTGCTTGTTTGAAGCCCTTTTACAGCTCTGGCTCATTTTTTGCAGTGTTTCCACGCCAACTAGTTTAAGGCAGGATTGCATCTGCGTTGACTGCAGTAGAGACCTGCCCTTAATGAAATGCAAGAGGTGCCCAAGCCTTTTGCTGCCACATCTCACAGAGATAAAATTCAACTGTTAGGAACTTGGGGAAAAAAATGGCTATAGTAGATCAGTTTTAAGCCCAGAGATCAGAAGTTAATGTTGGTGAGCAGAAATTTAGGAGTGAACAGCTGTAGTCTGCACTTGAGCATATTCTAAATTAATATTAATCCCCAAAACAATTACAAAGATGTTTTAGTTCATAATGAAATCATGTCCTTGATAGCAAGTATTTCCTAACCTTTTTGATTCCATTAGATGCAATCATTGTTTACAGTTTGAAATTTCTCTGCTTTAGGTTTCCTGAATGGTTCAAATATCAATTTAAAACTCACAAAGCCATCGTGAATTCTCATTGTTTCTAAGCTGTAGAGGTTTTGATTCTATTGCTATGTAAAAATGGAAGGCACTCTGAGCTGCCTTTCCCAACAGGACTTGCATCCAGGAGCACCTTCACAGGGATTTGTCTGTTGTCTTAAAGCTAATTCTGTCCCTAAATGGATAGTGGCTAACATTATGCTAAGAGAAGCCAACCTTTGCTATTTCTCACCTGCTGTATTCTCTAAATGCCCTTTCTTCTTAGACTCTCATAACCAAGATATTCTTTCTATAATTTTACAGTGGAATCAAAGCTATTTACACCCCAGTTACACAAACAGTGCTTAAGGAGACTTTGAAATAAGCTATTCACAGAAATGTAAATCGGCAGTTTATTCTTAGGAAAATAAGGCATTTTGGGGAGAAAAAATAAAAGGTTTGAGGAAAAATGGGTGAAAGAGACAGCTTTCTATACAGCCGTGTATTGTATCCAATAAAAGGCTTGGGAATAATATACTGATATCAGGATAGTAAAAATATTGCATCTATTGTAATTTAATATCTATTCTTGTCTTGAGCTTCATTCTTACTGTCTTCTGGCTCAGAGTATCCTGAGAAGATCTCAGCCATTAAAAACCAAGGTAAAGAAGGCATTAAGCATTTCTGCCTCGTCCTCATTCCTCGTCACTACTGTCCCTCCTGCATCCAGTACAGTATTTTTTTTGGTTCTCCTGTTGTTTTTAATATATTTGAAGAAATATTTTTTATTGTCTTTCACCAAACTGGCTAGTTGGAGTTCTAGTTGGGCTTTAGCTCTTCTAATTGTCTCTACGTAATCTCACCTCACCCTTGTAGTCCTCCTGGGATGCCTGTCCCCTCTTCCATAGCTCATAAATTTTCCTCTTCCTCCCGAGATCGATACAAAGCTCTCTGCTCAACCAAGCTGGTTTTCTTCCCCGCCAACTCACTTTACGGCACATGAGGATAACCTACTCTTGCACCACCAGGATTTCCTTCCTGAGGAGCATCCAGCCCTCTTGTGCTCCCTTGTCCTTTAGAACTGCCTCCCAATGAACTTAATCAACAAGCCCTCTAAACAGTTCAAGTCTGCTCTCTGGAAATCCAAGGTGGCAGTTCTGCTGACCCCCTCCTTACTCCTTCAAGAACTGAGAATTCACCTTGTGATCACCATGCCCCAGGTGTCCTCCAACAGTCACCTCTCCCACAAGGCCTTCTCTGCTCACAAACAGGAGATCCAGAGGGGCACCTTCTCTAGTGGGTTCACTCACCAGTTGTGTTAGGAAGTTTTCTTCCATACACCCAATGAACCCCCTAGACTGTTTCCTTTCTGTTATGTAATACTTCCAGCAGACATCCGGAAGGTTGAAAGATAGTTAGCGATCAGGAGACTTCTCCCAGTTTTTTGTTGAAAAGCTCACAGGTTTCTTCATCCTGGCTGGGCAGCTGATATCAGACTGCTACCGCTGTATCTGGCTTACTGCACATTCCACTGTTCTTAACCCATAAGCACTCAACTGTATCATCACTATTATTGAGTTCCACGCAGTCAAAACATTCTCTAACATAGAGAGCAACCCCACCACCTCTCTTTCCTAGCCTAGCCCACCTGAAGAGTTTGTAGCCACCCATGGCAGCATTCCAGTTGTGTGACTCATCCCATTACATTTCCATGATGGTAATTATGACATAGTTTATTGCCTTCCTACAGCTTCCAGCTCCCCCTGTTTGTTCCCCTCTGCATGCATTAGTGTAAATGCACTTCAGATGGGCAATTGTTTCCACCTCTTCACTGAGTGGAATAGTCATAAGTCCTAAGCATCTTCTAGCTTTAGTACCCACAAATAACCTTTGAATTCTGGTGTGTTGAAGTGCTGTTCCCCACTTCCACTGAGGTGGCAGAACTTAGCCCCTCACTAGTGCACCGTCCCTCACAATCTGACGTGCCATTCCCATGCTTTATTCTATCAAGGCTGGTGTTGTTCCCTTTCCCCTTCCAATCTAGTTTAAAGCTTTCTTGATTAGCCCTACCAGCTTCACGGAAAGTATTCTTCTGCCCTTTGGGGATAAGTGTACACAGGAAGTTCTTGGTTAAGGAGGAGCTGAACGGTTATGGTAGGACAGCTGGAGCTCCAATGTTCCTGGAGACAGCAGAAAGAATTTGGAAAGATGGTTGTGCTTTGGAGAACTCCAGTTCATCAGCTTCAAAAGCCAACATCCATTGGAAAAAGCCTTGACAAATTTTACATAGTAGAGAGGCAGGAGAAGCATACAGGAGGCATGCAGAAAGTCAAAAGAGTGTTTAGCAGTGTCAGGAGAGGCAGATGGGGAGGCTGAAAGAGCAGATGGTTGCAGTGAGGGAGAGCAGAGAGAGTTACAAGTCTGAAACTGCAGCCTTTCACAACACATTATCGGTTGTTCAGGCTTCTTCCTTTTTTAATTTGTATTCAAAAAAATGAAAAAGAAATCCACTCCCACACTCCCCTCAGAAAGGAAAGCAACACCCTATGCTGTAAGAACACAGAGTATGGAGATTTGGGCCTGTCCAGGTTGGGAATCACATGTCCCCTTCCAGTGCACTGCTCGCTGGTGAGCTGGAAGAGAGAGGTACAGTCATGAGAGCTGGGTTCGGGCATACAAAATAGTAACCACACGTCCAGTGCCCTCTCCAAAACATCCAAGTGGCCAAATCCGCACCTGGAAGTCTAAAGGAGGAATGAAACTGATCAGACTTTTCTGCATACCAGCTTGTGTATTTTCAGTCCCAGTGTTTGGTTCTTTATGCCTTCTGGGTGTATTTTTCTTTTGAATGTATAAATCAGCAGGATTATTTCAAAGACTCATTAAAAGATCTTAGACTAATAACATTCCCTACCTAAATTTGTTCTTCTCGTAAATAAAGGTAATCATGATGTATTTGCAGTGAAGTACTTGGACATCCGTGTTAAACCAGACCAACAGCCACCCTTCGTGCGAAGTGTTCTCTATTTCTGTTGCTTTTTTCCCCCTCCCAACTCCCTGATTCCCATAAGCCTCATTGTAATGACTAAAACCCACATGCATAATTACTTCATTCTTTTAGAATAATTCAAAATTATGTTTAAAAGATCATCAGTCATGCTGGTAAATAACAATAGGCTTAAAGTGTTTCTTGGAAGAGTTCCTTTTTCCAGCGTAAATTCACTGAAAATTCTAGCATCGCTTTCCACTGTACAGCATAGATGTCAAACTGTTTCATAATTAGGGGCCACTTGGGGGCCAGTGGCTGCTAAAGGTACATAAATACGATGCAGTTCTGATACAGAGGCTGAAAGCACTTAGATGCACAACATTGTGAAGCTATTCTGGGGATATGAGGGTGTTTATTTTCTGAATTATGCATCAATTAAGATATGGATTTATGTTTTTAATGTTAAGACCTCTGTACACTTGGAAATTCTTCCAGTAAAAATTTTATCCACATTGAGCATGAGAAGCAACATACTTTTTTGTGCCAGCCTCATGTTTACACTTCGCTCTTCATATTTAGATTTTGCACACTTAGAGATACATATTACAGTGTTAAGCTTGCAGAAACCTGCCAAAATAGCTCTGTTGGAACAAATTTGGACTCTCATAGTCAATTTTCCCTTTTTATATTTTTCTTGTTGTGTGGCCAGGCATCATCACAAGGCATCTTTAATAATTCAACATTTCACAGAGTCACAACCATTGTGCATCAATGTTCATAGACTTAGAAAGAATTCCCAGGCAGGATTGCGATTTTACAATATACATTTTCTTATATCCAGCACTAAAAGTGTAGCATCTGTTTATGTCTGAACCTGGTAAACTCACATTCTATATTCAGTGAACAAAAATTTCAGATAAATCCAACTTTTAGCCTTTGGAAAATAGGATTTAAGCTACTCAGTTTTCTTTTACCAATATGTCTCCAATATTTGCCAAAGGATGTAGGGCATCTATTGTAGAAGATGAAAGATATTGTCGTGTATTTGAAGTAGTTATTTTTATCTTAGTCCAATAAAGATGTACATGTTTCTAAGCAAGCTGAATTTGTAAAAGGGAGACAGTATTTAATGTGTTCTTCATAAACCTATTGTAACCAAGCACAATCCGCTCTATAGGAAAACGTTTCTTCCTTTCCTCCCAAATAAAAATGTTTGATTCCAGGCTATCTGCCTTTTAAATATTTGCTTCACGTATCATGTACAAAGAAGAAACACCATGAGACAACTCCCAGTTTTGGCAACTATACTGGGTTTTATTTCAGAGAACTATTCTGCAGATCTGTATGTCCTTGCAGCCTTTTACATCCAATTGTCTTTGTGGTGCCTCCTTTGGCATCTCTGTTTGTGCAATCGGTGTTTCTGCCTCTACATTTTATACAGGTCTTGTTTATGATGAGTTGTTCTTGGTTTTCACAAAGGGAGTGGTTCAGTTGTTAGCAGTAGAGTTACTATTTCAGATGTACATAGCTTGTTCTGTATAATGATATGATCTCTAAAATTAAAAGTGCATGGAAGGCACTGGAGTATAAAGTGAAAGAGTCTGGATAAGGGAATAAAATCAACAACAAGTGAGGAAAGTTATTCTGACAGCGAGACATTCTGGATGTCAGCAAACCAGACGGAGAGGAAGGTGTAACTGTGAGAAGCCAAGGGACCAGCAGGGTACCACATTTGGTGTGTGAGATGACAGAGTTTAGCAGTAGGGGTGGTGAGGAAGACGGTTGGACTTGGAGATGCTGTATAAGAAGAATTGTTTGAATTTGCTAACAGCTTGTATGTTATGACAGAAATAAACTGTTGTAATATTTTTTTTCTTTTTTTTTTTTTTTGCTGCTGGAGTGGGCACATGTACATTTCATATGGTGTTTGCTGTCAACTTCATCTTCTCAGCTAGCACCTTACGATGTAAGCAATGAATTCTTCACTATTTAAAATCCCCGTATATTAAATATCTTGCTTTTATTCTTGCTTTAGTGAGACGGGTGAAAGAAAGAAATATACATCTTTTCTTTGAGATTATTTACTTCTTTTATTAAGATTTTCCATGTAGGTATATGGAAAGCTATAGAAAGTGGGAGGCAATAGAAGATAATAATTTACAGAAGACATAAGACAATGTGAGCACACCTTGAGCAGGCAACCTGGCAAACAGATGCATCACATGAATTGCACAAACATTAAAAATGCAACTCTTTCTACTTATAACTAATCCCGACCCGTGATTTGCTGTGGTTTGGGTTGGTTTTTTTTTTATGGTGTTGTTGCTTTTAAGATTATTTGTCATTTTAGAAAAAGTAAGCAAGAATTCAGATTTTTGTATTAATTTCTTACTTTTAATGTGTGTTTCCTGCTTAGAAACAAATTTGACTGCATTGTTCAGGAGCCTAGCTCAGAAATAAAGAACTCTTTCAGAATAGCTGTTTATCTGGTGTTTATGATTAGAATGATTCAAGTAGATGACAGGAGTTTCAGTCAGAAGGTGTCTATCAACAAACGTTTTCCAAAAACTTGAAGAAAGGATTACAAGTATCAATTCTCACTACTTGAAAAGCTAATGTAGCGGTTATTGATTTGTTTAAAAAACCCTACACTGACCCTCCTTTATGCAAAATATAAAGTGGTGAGCTAATTTGCAAATGGCCAATGATATAAGCAAGTTGTAAGGCAATTATGAAATCTTATCACATTCCCCTTCTGCAGTTTTGAAGCTCTGGCTCCTGCAGTTGACTCTAGTAATTTTCTTCCTTAGCTCTATTTCTTAACTTCTTGGTGGAATTTTTAGAAGTACCACCACTAGAATTTTAACCATTCTAGTAATTTGATATTTCCTTGTAATGTCAATGGCAGGGAAATAACATCTCCTTATCTGTTAAATAATCACTTGACTGGTGTG
This sequence comes from Geococcyx californianus, assembly GCA_013389885.1. NCBI lineage: Eukaryota > Metazoa > Chordata > Aves > Cuculiformes > Neomorphidae > Geococcyx > Geococcyx californianus. Next base: position 171,564 of record VWPV01009175.1, read on the forward strand.
GGTGCTACCCTCTGTGTGAAGAGTTGATATTAAACTGATAACAGACAGGCTGTCATAGATGAAAATTGACATGTACACATCAGCAGTTCCTTAGCAAGTCTTCATTGATGCTGATCTGTGATCGTGATGAATTAGGATGAACTGACATACTTGCAGAATAATTAACTGCTCTAGCTAAACCAATAGCATGAAAAAAATTTAAACCAGTTCCATCTGTGTTGTAAAGGCTATCATATAAATCCAAACATTTTTTCAACATAAATGATTTGAATTTGACTTTGCATAAATATTTTAACAATTAAAACCTTCCACATAAGAAGAAAAAAATGCATGTATCTCATAGTAAGTTCATTTAATAGAGGAGAAAATTAGGCTTCATTTGCTCTGTGCAAGTGAAATAATTACCATAGCACAGAACAGTCTTTAAAGTGAGGGAAATAAGCTTCCGGTTGTCAAAAAAGGGGAAAAAATACACAAAGCTTAGTTTTCCATCCAATATTAGTACAATATATTTGGAGGTTTAAAAACAAAAATATTCTTTATTTCTGGTTAATATGATTTAAGTACTATTTTGCAGTTAAGTTCAGAGAAGGAAATTTTTAGGGAAATAAAATCTCCTGGAGAACTTGTTTTCTTTACTGTGGGTAACAGCTAGCCAACCCCTGAAGGGATATGAACTTCCACAAGCCTTCTCCTGGTGTCTTCAGGGTCACATGGTACTTAGCACAATTTATAGTGAAAAAAATGGAGCAAATCCCCACATTTTCTGGCCTTGTTTATCCCAAAGGTGAGCAGTGTTCCCTGAAAGTGAAAGTCTGGGCTTCGGTATGCCTCTGAGGTCGCTGGGAACAGGCTCCTCGGAAGTTCTGCTCCTTTCCTGTTGTGACCTGGTTGCTGTCTGGCACAACATGGCATAGTGTCACAACAGTAGCATATGCTAGAAAATATCCATAATTCATCCCATACTTCTGCAGGCAGGCATTTTGTGCCTGCTCATTTGGTTTTTCCTTTAACAGCATATGCCATTTAGAAACATCATGGGCTGTGAAATTCAGGATCCCTGTTTGGACAAGTTTAATTCACTGTTTCGAAGATCTTTAATCTGGTAGAAGCTGACTATTTTTAAGCATAATCTTTGGGTGACAGAAATAGGAAATTAATTTTTCCACCGCAGTATCAAGACAGCAGACTCAAGACTTGGGCCATCTCTCCACAAAGCTCTGCGCCATGAGTGCTGTCACCTGTGTTAGACTGATGACCTTCCCTTTGCAGTCATGGAGCCCATCCTGCACGTGCACCCAGTGCCTGCCACCTCAGCTGCCACAGCCTTGTGTCTGCTGCACTGTGTCCACCTTAATGTCCCCACTCTGCTGTTGGTCATACACATTCTCGTGGCAAAGCACCAGCAGCTTCTTGAGGAGGCGTCTGCCACCAGCGTGAGGGTCAGCCCATCCCTCTGCCTCCTTTCTCCTTGTTTGTCACTTAGCTTTTTGTCTAGGGAAGGTGACAATGTGCATGCAGAGGTTAACAGCCAGCAGAGGGTGTGACCCTTGGTTGAAGCCTCCTCTAGTCACACTGACAGCTTCCTAAGCAAAATCAACCAAAAAGGTCCCACGAGACCCGTTATAGTTGCTGTGGCCATCTGCAAACTAACCCATCATTTCAAATGCCCCATGAAAGTTTTGTGGTGTTTATTTTAAATCACTAAGGTGGTTTTCATCTTTTGAAGGGATGAGAATCAGGAAAGATTTAAGCTGGTGTATTCATCCCCTCAGGACAAGTAGTGAGGTGTGCTGTTCTTGGCTGAGACTGGCTGCCATGGTCTTCACATGGAAGGTAGGCTGGTCCTATTTCTGTTTTCCTGTGGGCATTGAGCTCTCGAGATACTGTGAGCGAACTCTGTAGCACACAGTCCTCATAAATCAATGTACTTAAAATGTTACATGACTTATTGTCACTAGACCTATTTTGATTCTCATTTATTTTGTAGCTCCAGACATAGTGGAAAGGCAGGATTTAGGCAGAAGGTTATGTCTTTGGAGACCTTGGACATGTCACTTGGGAGAAGGCTCTGAATTGCAGCTGGCAAAACTCACACTCAGACACTGTCTGACAAGGAAAGTGTCAGGGCTTTCATAGGTGCTGGATATTGATACAACGTCTCAGATTTGGGAATTTAATATATTTTTTCCTATATATATCCGCTTGAGCTCAGTTCTTCTCCTGCCTGAATACTTTGTCAAATATTCCATATACAAGTCAGTGAAGTCCTCAGGGGTTCGACCTGATGACTTTCAGAGCAGCGTTACAGTGGCCTGGTTCAAGCACTGAGTTGAACAGCTAGGACAAAGCTGGAGGAGGCACAGACAACCACTTCTACTTTAGCTTTTCACATTAAACAGTCACCAAATGACACTGAATAAAAAACAAGATCTTCCCAGGTGTGAGACTAAGCCTTGGATTGCAGATTTATACTTACCTTTATGCTTTCTTTTACTAGTCAAAAAGTAATCTGCACAATGAATCACTTCAGTGGGCTGATGAAAATCAGTCCCCTCCGTTTCCCAGCCGTAGTCCATGATTTGTGAGTTAGATGAGTTGTTTGTGCAGGAAAACTGTACTTGAATCCCTTTTGGAAGAAGAAGGGAGAGTTTGATTCCCAGGCATTGTATTCTGGGAGGGGAACATAATAAGTCAGTTCTCACTGAAAAACAGATGTGAGGCAGCAGCTGTGAATAACCACTTCCTCCAGGTGTTTTTAAGTTGTAGTTTCTCCCAAGAAAGTCCATCAAGGTCCCAGGAACAGCCACAGCATCAGCCAGTGACCATGGTGCTGTATTTCAATTTGTCCCTCTACAGCAGTTCCCTGCTCACAATGCCAAACTAGAAACTCCACAGCCTGACACACCAGAAGTCTGACAGTCTGACGTATCCCAGTGTCCCAGAATGCTTTACTGGGCGAACGGCTCGACCAGAGCTGGGGTGACACAGACAGACCAAAACCAAAATTACTTACCTGTTGGGCTACTCGACTTCCTCTGGGCTCCAAGTTTTCATTTTGCCATCTGTTTTACGGTATTGTCTGTCTTCTTATGGTGTTTATCTAAAATGTTTGTATTAGCCTGTGAGATTTTCAGAGCCAGGGCCTTATTACGAATACATACAGTTTCTGTGTTCCAGTGAGGGCCTCTAGGTGTTTTTATACATGTATGAGAATAAATACAAAAAAGGTAAAAGCTTAGTCTACTCAGGCTTGTGAATATCTGTATAGCAAGAAATTTTGGAATTTCCATAGTATTATTCACTTACTGTGAGTTCAACAAGGTGACAAGTGATCTGCAGTCTTGCACTTTTCCATACAAAATAGGTTACATATAAATTTATTCTATAAAAAAAAGGATGGTTTAAATAATTCCATTATGAGAGGACTCCATAGAGGAAAAATGAACCTTCTAATTTAAATTTTCCAGTTTGAGTGGTCTCTTTATGATCCTTGATTTTTCAGTAATAAAGCATGAGAGCTGTTTTCCATCCTTTCATTTACACGTTTTTATCATACACAGCAAGGTTCTTATAAACTGGACCTCAGCCACAGTTAGAACTCCTATGGGGAGGATAAGTGCCCATTTTCCTGATAATAATAATGATTTTTCTGGCTTCCAGAAAATTCATCTCCCAGCAACTACACCATTTCCTATTAACAGGGTAATAGATTATGGCTTTTTTTTCTGCTAGGTGTGTAGGATTTCTGGAGAAATGGGAAGACCCGTACTAATTCACCAGTACTCATATGCTAACATTGTCTGTGGCTTTTCAGATGTGTCTTTCTTGTAAGCAGTCTCATGAAGTAACTAGCAAATTATGATGTATCAGTGTTGGATTTCTTTCACCAGTGGACGGGGCTCGATATACATGACTTGGGAAGTGTGAGTTTTTTGGAAATAGTATGAAAACATGTTATATCTGCTAACTGAATAGGGCAGAACACAACCCTGCAGTGTCAGAGGAGGGAGTGTATTTGCCTCTGAGCTTTGGAAAGGATCCAGAGACAGGTCTAAAAAAGTTACCCTCTTTTCCTGGAGGCTGTAACATCTCCTGGTTGAAGAGGCTTTTAAATCTTGAACTGAAAGTCAGGGAAAGAGTAACTAGATTTTTAAAAGGCAGAATAAGATTAATTGTAGCCCAGGAAGAGATAGGAGGTCACGATACAAGGTACTGTGCACAGCTAGTGTGATACTTTTTATGGACACTGGGTGTCATGAGGTAGACTACTGTAGTCTGATGTTCAATCTAACGCTTTAAACAAACAAAAAAAGAAGTGGTCGTATGCTTTGGGAAGGTCATAATAATTCAAATGTTATCTCTGAAAGAGCTGATTCTCAGGTACTGAGTAAAGTAAGACAACATAATACATCCCACTGTTTGGAAATTGAGAACAGCCCAGTTAAAACCAGGCAAACTACAAGCAAATATCTTTGTATGTAAGGTAAAAAAGGTAGAATCTGGTTTAGATTCAGCTACCACATTCACCCATTTTCCAAAGGTGTTCTTACTTCTGTTTTTATTCTTTAATTCTTTTGGTATGCAAAACAGAGTAAGTGAGCCAAAATCTGTGCCCAGTCTAGTCTTTGTATGAGGGTCCATATCCTGTGTTGTGACAGGATTCTACCACAGTCTAGCTTACACCTCTCTTCTAACTATAAAGTAATGGTCAGGTATAGCACCTTAATATAAAAATGAAACATAAAAATGAAAAAGTGATGGAAGTATGACCTGTTCATAACTGGATACTTTTGATATAAATCTATTTTTACCATATCTGCTAGAAACAACAAATGTGGGTAATTACTTTGTCCTGTGGGTTTTCAGTTCCAAAGTAAGTTGACAAATGTGTTTCAGATACACTAATAATTGTTGATTCTGTTACACATTTCATCTTTCCAGGGACATAAACACCCTTCGTTGCAAATGTGTTTTCACTGCAAATTCATCCATTCTTCTACACATGCTTTTTTTTTTAAAACCAAGTCAATGTGTTAGCTGTTCTAACCTTTTCTTGATACTCCTCATGAAATGCAGGAGTCTGAATATATTCAAGTAATCAAGCAAAATGCATTCTTTTATTCCAGTATACACATGCAGAATGGAATGAGTGAAGCTTAATTGGTCCTTTTGCTACATTTGTGAAACACAAATGTGAGCATTCTCAAAGACCTTACTGCAGATCTAACCTCTTGCTGAAGAGCCAGTATAAAAGGACACCAAAGAAAATAATCTGAAGCCACAGGAATACCTTAGCCAGCTATTTTTGTATCTGTTGATTTAGTTGTCATTTGAGAGGAGTTCATGTGGACTCACAGGAAAAGAGAATAAACCAGATACCGGTGTGAACTACCGCCAAAATGAAAGTTCAGCACCACCAGCCAGTTTGATCTTTTCCATTGTAATGGCTGAGCACTATATGTTTTCTAAAACCTGCTGTACAGAGAAGAACCAGCAGGCATCAAGTTGGGTTTTGGTTGTATCATTCCCAAGAACTTCAAGCTATGCTCATTAAAATTCCAGATGTTCCTCAGATGTTGATCATGGAGCCATAAGGTATTACTGGAGAAGGCTTCATGAAAGGCTTTCAACACCAGGTGCCAGGGAGGGCAATGAATCTCGTTGCCACTCTCTATGGTAAGAGTGGCAGTTGCCCTGTTCCACATGTTATTTTTCATGGATCCTACTCGTCCTTTCCTAATCCCCCTGGCATCAAACCTCGCTCTCCTTACACGCTTAGGTGGGAATAGAATTGCAATACAGAAAGGCAGCTTTTAGAGTAAAGCGGTTCTTGTGCATCGGAATGCACTGAGTGAACATAAAAAGTGTTAAGGCTTTATATATATGCAACATATATGGAAGGCATTTTTAATTTCTCTATTAAGTAAAAAATAGGATTTTACTTTTTCATTTCTAAATTCATGGGGTTATTAACCAATTAAGCTTGCTTTCCTAATATTATCATTGGATGCATGTGCACTAATCTGTTTTAAGTTTTAAGTGATGCTGAGCCTCACAAGTGTAAAAATGATGCCTATAAATTCTGGGAAACTGTTAAAACTCATCAGTATTTCAGTTTTTCTAGAAACTGCACACTTCTATCTTAGCACTTGCACATTGACTGTTCAAAGAGCCAATTCAAAATTTTATCCCGATAAATATTTTCAAGGGTCAGAAATGCGTTGGGAAAATAACAAACATATGTTAGCACTCAGAATAACCAGCTCAGCAATGTTTTCTTGTGTCTGTTTTGGTGCCTATGTAGGCTATTGCAATGTTAATTTTAGAAACTCTAGCCCAGCAACAGACACTTAGGAACAGAATGATGTACTGCAACCAGCAAGAATTTTAACTGCAGACTATAGCTTTATTTTCTTATTTATAGCTCACTTCTCTTTGTTATGTTTTATGGAACATATATCTTTGTTGAGAGTGCCCCAGCTCTGTGCTTTCCTGACCAATGGATTTATCTTCAAATTATATCCTGTTATCTTCAAATACTGAATTTATAAAAAGGCAAATCATAAACCTTTGACTTTAGATTTTATATACCATGCAAATATTATTAAGAAATAATTATAAATTCATTTAACTTCTAGCTATGTTGACTTTGTTTTTACTTTTTAATAAATGTACAGTTGTTTTAGGAGAAAACTTGAAGTGAACATTAAGAAAGGCTAATATTTATGTCGTATTTTACAAGGAAATTAAAAAGGTAAAATTTAAAGATTTAATGCTACTGCACATTTTAATAAGCAAAATCTGATATTAGTTGTTTGCTGAGGTTGACGATTACGGGGACAGATTCGTGACTGGTATCTCTTGCTGCAGCTCTATTGGTTATGATTGATTTCCCCCAAATGGGAACCAAAACTATGCTTTTCATATTATTTGACTGTAAAACAATGTTGTGTAGGGGTAGGCTCGACTTCAGGTACGGTACTTTCTCTGCTCTGGCTGTTTTACAAACCAAACTAGTCTTCATTGAAAACAAAAGATTTTTGTTAGTATTAACAAAATAAAAAATAACCAAAAAGCTCCACATACGGAAGAGGTTTCAATGAGCAGTTTATTATGAAGAAAATCAATAAAAATCCATTTTTGAGAGATTTTGAAACTAAACTCTGAATTTTTGAAAAAAATGAAAAATTTTAACCTTTGAAATTTTAAAGTAATGATTAAAATATGGTGTTCTTATGTTAAAAATATTTTTAATAGTTAAGTGCAATAAAACAAATTAACAAAGTAATGACTGAAATAAATTTAAAGAGGCCATAATGATTAACTGCCACCTGTTTCAGTCAAGCTTTCTGAAATTTTAAAGTAATGATTAAAATATGGTGTTCTTATGTTAAAAATATTTTTAATAGTTAAGTGCAATAAAACAAAGAAATTAACAAAGTAATGACTGAAATAAATTTAAAGAGGCCATAATGATTAACTGCCACCTGTTTCAGTCAAGCTTTCTGTTCCTATTTAAATTCATTTTATTATATTCTCTCAATATTTCTTCTTTTTCTTTTTCCTATTTTTTTTAGAGTGAAAAACATCTTTATAAGAAAAAAACATTTACAGGAGAGGAAAATAATTTCCTATTCACCTCTGTTTTCTCTGTTGACTTCAAGATCAAATTCCCTTAAAAAAGCCAAACTTGCAGAAGAAATTGTGAACATATGTGGAATTCAGACTTTAATCTATGTCTACCCCAGGATGTTCTATGTTTAATGCAAAATGAGATTAGGGGATTGAAAACTATTTCTAGGTGGTTCTTTTATTTCAGTATTGATTCTTTAGGCAGAAACCCTTTCCATTTACATGTTTTTTATTTAGACTGGTAATAAACAGGCAAGAGCATAGAGATATTTCTTTCTCTTCTACTCTGCTTTATACAGAGACTTTTTTACCTTTCTGCTTAATTTCCTTCACAGTGTCCTTAACTCCTTATTACTTTTAGTGCCATTATGAATCACTCTTTTCTTGTTCAATGTGTTCTGTCATTTTAATACAGATATAATTGTAAGGTGCAAAAAGTAAATCCACATAATGTGTCTGAAGACAAATGTGTCAGAGTTCCTTTGTCATACTGACAGGTTATAAAACTAGACTGCCTCAGTTTAATCAAGTTGAAATTTTAATGGCATAAGCAAAACTCAGAGTAAAATAGCTATCTTTTTGTTATTATTTCAGATCACCGATACAAATGCAAAGTGTTCTACTATTTATTTAGAACTGTCTGGATCCTGATATCTGTCCTGGAGAATGTTAAGTCATTAAATACTTTTCAGAGGTGACATCACTGTTTGGTGGTTAGTTGTCCTGTTTTCTTATGGTACCTTTGCCTTTTCACCCTTGTCTTTCCTCAGGTGAACTCCTATCCCTAGAATTCCCCGCTGTGTATCCAGGTCCTGGGAAACTCTTCATTTTTGTATTGGTGTTGCTCCATCTGGTGATGGAGAGTCTTTCTTTCCAGAATTTGCAACCAGTGGCTGGTAAGATTACCAACTAATAAAGCTAATAAATGGTGATAGCATTGCTGCTGGGGGCAGGTGGTGGCAGAGGACGTGGAAAGGAAAACAAAAAAGAAAAGGAAAAAAAGAAAGCAAAGTGCTAAACCAATAGACCAATAAAGAATAGAGAGGGTTACATGGGTTTGTGTTCTAGGGTTTGGGGCCGGTGAAGGGTATTCCACATTGACGTTGTCCTTGCAAGCAGCTCTGTCAAGCATGGCACTCGTTCTCAGATGTTATTTTATCCATGTGCCTAGTTTATTAGAAAAGTATTTTGTGGAAGTATTGCTTCTCCCGCCTTTTAGTTTTCTTTGTAGCTGTGCTAAGCAGCTCAACAATTATGCATCTCCACAACTCAGTAATCCTAAAACTAAACCAAACAGGTGGACCACATACTGTAATCGTTATTTCTACATCCCGCACTTGGGGCTTCTCATCAGAAAAGTTAATTAAATCAAAGTCTCCCGGAGATGTTACTTACAGTTAAAATGACACAGGCTGCCTTGAGGAGCAGAGACATTTCTTGTCGACCTGACAGGCACCACGCAGCCAATGGCAAGGCCAGACCCTCTGCTGCAGTTTACATAATGTGAAGGATTTCTGCCTCTAAACTCAGAAAACTCTAGCCTCTTCACTATTAATCTGTCAACAGGGGAGAAAATTATGATTTTAGCTTTAAGGAGGGTTGAGATTTCTGACTTAATTAAATGAGAAAGTGATAGTAGTAGTTTTTGGTGACTATCATTTTCATTTGATTTTGTAGCAGTATCCTAGAGGGTAGCCTTGCATCCTATCCTTCTCTCATATTCTCAGTTTTCTGAATCATCACTGTGTTAATATCGCCAGCAGTTCAAATAATTAGATGAATTGAAATGAATAAGGAAAATAAGTCTCCAAAGTTGTGTACAGACATTGCTGTTGAAAAGCTGCAATGGCTTCATTAAGGCTTTTTCTTTATTAAGTTGTGTTTTATAAACAGAATGGCCTTCCTGAAGCTCAGAAGTTTATTTCTAGAACAAGAAATGAGATGCACCTCTGCTAATAGTCTCAGATAAAATAAGGACTAGAGAAAGATATGTCAAACTGTCTTTTATATCAGAGAAAATTACTGTCATCACTTTTTTCCAAGATGCAGTTGACAGGAAATAGGAAGAAAAATATGGACTCTTGCTTATATTCTGGTAGTAACTTGTTTGTTTGTCAGATACACGTGCCTGACTTCTTGCTGATCGTTTGTATCTTGTTCATGTTCTTCAGCAGCGCGATTCTGCCCTCACATAGATTTTTATAAACAGTAAATGACCAAAAAACCCTATCAAAGAAAAGTTGAAATAAAATTGCTTCAGAGGCAAAACAGGTTGAACATGTTAATGTAAAGATAAATCTGCTAAGCAATTTGAAGGTATAATATATAATATTTTTTAAATTAAATTAGGTGGAAAGCAAACAGAAAACAAAACAATTTTATGTCCTGGTGAAACCTATCACTGACCTGGTGACGAAGAATTTTCTCTTGCTTTGCTTTGGTTACAAGTCAATTATGTATAAATATAATATTGAGACTGTCTTCTACAACAGTAAAACATTCATAAAAGAGAATGCCATCCTTTAGATGTTTTGATTTCTAAATTGTAGCTCAATTCTGTCATCACATGGCAGTTTGGACTTTGCCCAAAACTGAAAGTTTATAAATTTTTCTCTTAATTTTTGAGGGAACTGGAAATTTAACATGGAGGGAGGTGAGGAAAAGAAAGAATGAGCTGTCCTTTTCAACATATTGGAAGGGGGCTGAAATCTCTGTGGGGAGAGTGTGTATATAGCACATGCCGATCAGAAATACTCCCTGTGGTGCCTGCTTATCAAGAGACAGTGAGTCAGATTTAGCATTAGGAAAACATCTTTGCACATCTTTACATGAAGTGACACATTAAAAAGGTATTCTTAAAATATAGATATTTTTAATTACTTTCTAAGATATGGTGTTAATATGTGAAATTCATAGTCTACTTGAATTTGCAAGACTGGAATCTGCAAAAGCAAAGGAAACTCCAAGAGAAAATACAGTTGCATTAAGCTTCTGTGTTTTTGCACTTAGCAATTTCTAAGAAAACTAGGTTTAGAGTATAAATGGGTGCAAGAGAGAACTGTATCTATGGGAGAGTATAGTATATTAAAGAGCCTGTGAGATGCTTGTGTGAGTAGAGACATGGTGCTCATGCAAGTTCCATCTTTCTACAACATCAGGGTATAGAGATATCGGCTTTTCCTTCCTGCCCCTCCTGCGTGTTCAAGTCAGGTTCGTGCTGCCCCTTTTTGCAAAGAGATCACAGATCTCGTATACCAGAGGTGGAGCCAAATAAATAGAAGAGAATTAAAACATTAAGTAGTGAGTATGGCGCAATAAATCCTCCTGTCATAATATTGAGTCACCTGCTGTCAGTTATGCAAATTAAATCCATCCTCACCAAAGATGCAAATCTAGTTGCAGATCATTTCTATAAAATTTGCAAATGATTGAACCTTAGCTTTATTAGAATTGAAAGTTCTGGTTGTAGGATACACAATATTTTCTGCAAGGTTTGCAATGCTGTGAGAATAAGTACTGAACCCTGCAGCAAGAGAACTTCCCCAAATGCTTGCTGGCAAAGTTGCGAGGTTAAAAGCAAGCACATGAACAATACTGTTTTGTAGAAAAGTCAATCAATCTTTTACAGACTTTGAAAATTCAAGTTTGATTTGGGTTTTAGATAATGGGTACAGGGAGCTCTTACCTCATGTTAGCCATTTCATAAATTCCTTTATGTTAATGCACATATTTCCCCTTATTTATGTGGAGTAGTGTTTCTATAGCCAAAGTCATGAACTGCAAATGTTGAACTCAGCAGGTATTGTTATTTTCTTCTTGAGTTTTCAACTGGTATCATCTTTGCTGTAGTGTAGTTTAGAAAATGTGGATCGATGCTCTGTTTTCAATCAGACATGTTTTCAAGAAGATATTTGATCTTGACAAATTTAGGCAGTGTGAATCACTCTTATGTGTGTAAATGTACATGTGTGTGTATATTTTTACCATTTGTCTTTCTCTTTCTTTCTCCCAAGGTATATTCTCTGCCAGTTTTAACAGCTCCAAAAATCATAGCTCGAAACAGAGAATTGCTTGCAGCACACAACAAAGACAAACTGTATTGATCCAATAAAATCCATGATCAATGATGTAAATTTTTGACTGGCATCTACTACTAACACATCTATTTGTGTGTATGACAACAAATACATTTTCAGGGTTACTCTGGTAAAATAAAATATTAATTGTAATAGCCAGCCACTTAGTTCCCTGTAGAGCTTGTAAATTCACTGCACTTTTCCTCGTAATTCCAGCAATATTTAAAGCAACTCATTTCTCAAAATTAGTCAGTTGAGATACTTCCAGAGTCTATGTTAACATGCTGTAGTAGAGTCTCAGTCAGCAGACTTGAGATCGAAGGGAGCGGAACCAAAAAAAAACCCACAAAACCACACTCCAAGGTCCAAGTTGCCATTTTTGCCTTCAGATAGCGGCTTCTAAACAGGTTTAAATTCCATTCTTCATATCCACCAAGTCAAAGAACACCTTTTCCAGTTGTGAAGGGCTTTGCAGGGTTTCCACTGTAGCTGTTATGACTTATGAACTACTCAAGAATTTCTTTCTATACTAAAATAATTTCCTCAGTCTCTCTTTTATTATTTATTAACACATATCTAATGTTATTCTCTGTGAGGTGCTTACAATAAGAATTTCAATGTATCATCTTTTAAATAATTGACAGTTTTCCAAACGCTGTGATGACTGCAGAATCTTCACGTACAATAATAAAGACAAACTAAGAACCGATGTGATATGTCACCTCTGGTGGGTTGGATTGAAAATTTCTTTCGGGAGCTAGTATGACATTCTTATTCTTTCTAGCTGCTCTAGAACAATCCTGCAGGAAGCTACTTGTGTGTAAATATTTGTTTGAGGTTGTTTATTTGTTGTTATTTGGGTTTTTTTAATCTATATATCCGCTGTCCTTTGTCTGTGTACTCTTCATATTTATATTTTTATATATTTATATATATATACCACTCATATCTTTATATAATATATATTCAACAATGATCTGGTTGTTATGCTTATAAAAATATCTCCATAATAAGTGTGTTCTTTCTGAATGCCTGAAATCCATCACATTAGAAATCCAAAGTTTCCTACCCATGCTAAAGTCCTGAGATCATGTTCTCTCCTGTCTTCCTTGCAGATAGTGCTGTGAGCAAGAATTTGTCACAAGCAGTGCCTGAAACAGCGTGACAGATTCACTGCTTGTTACTGGGTATGGTCGATACGCACCACCTGAATTCTCAGTGCAACCTATTTTGAAGAAGTTTTACTATTAATTTTTGTTTAGCTGTGTTTGTCTTATGAACGTATGCTCATACATTCATCCTCAGAAGGATGGGAGAATCCACTTTTATTTATTCTACCTAGCACAACATCCTCAATGTGCCAAAAATTTTACTTTTCTCTCTTCATCTTGAAAGTAACTGAAAAATATTTTAAAATATATATTTTAATGGGATTAATAGAGCAGATTTAATGTTAGTGAGTGGATTAAGCTGACATTCTTACTCTCCCATAGTCATGAAAATCCAAGGCATTTTCTATTTCCTGAGTTTTTCTAAGCAATCAGTATTTAAATAAATTTTTCATTTAAAAATAATATTTATATCACTAAAACAAAATGAAGCTTACAGAACAGTCAGAAAGCATTTACAGATTTCTTATCATTTCCATCTGGCTCATGCATTCATTATATATAAACATATATTTTGTTAGAGTTCTTTTTAATTTGGGTGGAAAAAATGGAAACAAATTGTGTGTTTGCTGTACTAAAATTAAAGAAGCAATAGCAATTATCTTGCTTATACTGTATTTTTAATTGATATTTACTACGACTTTTATTTGAAACCTGAATTTTCACATCAGGGCTTGGAGTAACAAAAGTAACTATAAAGCTGCTTTTCACCGCTTAAGAACAGTGTGAATAAGTACTAGTAGGATACTACAAATTGTTAACTTATTTTTATTCCAAAGGTAATAAAATTAAATACATTTTTCCTCTTTTTGCTGAATAACTTTCTAGTGATTCATTTGGCAGAAGTTCCTGCAAGTAGAAAGCCCCAACTGGTTTGATATCCCAATACTTGCATCGGTGATGATCATGAGTGTTGTGTTGGCAAAGATAGGGCTCTCGGTTGGTTTTCATTGAATGCCATAGCCAAGGGTTCCAGAGCTGCAGAGCTCCTGTGTGGCCAGCAGGACTAGAGGTCATCATCCCCTTATACTCAGCACTGGTCAGGCCGCACCTTGAGTGCTGTGTCCAGTTCTGGGCCCCTCAGTTTAGGAAGGATGTTGAGATGCTGGAGTGTGTCCAGAGGAGAGCAACGAGGATGGTGAGGGGGCTGGAGCACAAGCCCTGTGAGGAGTGACTGAGGGAGCTGGGGTTGTTTAGCCTGGAGAAGAGGAGGCTCAGGGGAGACTTTATTGCCCTCTACAACTGCCTAAAGGGAGGCTGTAGTGAGGCAGGAGTGGGGCTCTTCTCTCAGGTGACCAGTGACAGACTAAGAGGACACGGTCTCAAGCTTCTCCAGGGGAGGTTTAGGCTCGACATTAGGAAAAAATCCTTCACTAAAAGGGTCACTGGAATGCGCTGCCCAGGGAGGTGGTGGAGTCACCGTCCCTGGAGGTGTTTAAGGCTCTTAGTGCCACGGTGTAACTGACAAGTAGGAGTAGGTGTATGTGTTGGATCATAGGTTGGACTCCATGATCTCAAAGGTGTTTTCCAACCATGTGACACTGTGATCCTGTGAAAAGCCAGAGTTTTCCACCCTAGGCAAACGCACTCCTACATGCTGTTGCTTCATCATCAATGTGGTCATGGTTCACAGTGTCAGAGAAGACATATACAGGGATTCTTACCCACAAAGCTGTATCTTCCAGAGCCCTCTGCTGCTGAGCAAACAAGGAAAAAAATCTTGTATGTTATCATAAAGTTCTCTTAAATTTAATTATATTTCATACTGAGGATGAGGAAGGCCATGTATTTTCCATTTATTAAGAGAAACTTTGTCTATGTGGGATATCTGATTTTATTATCAAATGTGATCAGCCTTGTCTCATTTAATTTCTTCATGTTTGTGACCAAGAATTTGGGCAATCAATTCCTGTCAAGCGGGATAGCATCTGAAACATGCCACCTGTGAGACAATTACTTGAAAGTTACTTCTTTGGCCTTGTTTTGTTTGTTTGAATCCCTGTGGGGAAAAACATTATTCCAAAGTTCATGGCAATTGAGCGCAAGTGCATTGAAGGATTTACTTTCAAAATTTCAGTTTAATTTCTGTGGCTTACAGTTCTAGCTCATAACGAGATCTTGGTAATTTATTCAGTTTACAAGACTGATTAGTGATTTTGAGGGCTCTTGAGGGAGAAAAAAGATCTATAAAATAGAAGTTATACATGTCTTGAGCATTATATGTATCCAAAAGGGCAAGGATTAGTTACCATTTAGCTACTTGCTGGCTAGGAACAGTGTTAGAGCCTCTATGGGAGGTGTTTATAGGCAAGCTGTCACGCTCCTTTGGCCATGCAGTGTGGGGCAGAAGAATCACTCTTTCCTTGTGACTTCACTAAGTGGCTGTGAATTTCCTTTGTGGGGAGCAGGGTTTGAAAATCTTTTGCCGAGGCATTATTTACATAATAAAACACAAGCAGTCGTCAGGAGTATAAACTGAGTATGGTCTGTGTGCCACTGCTTGTAAGAGTTTGGGGTTTTTTTTGATTAAAGAACCTAACCCTACCAGTCTAAATTTTGCATGTGTCACAAAGACTTGGAAATTATTTGTGTACATGATTTTTTTTGTGTGGAAGGAAAGTGTAAACAACACATTATGCTCTTCTAGGATATTTTTCTTAGTGGCATTAATTAACAGTGAAACATCTGTTATAAATTTGAATACTGTCCCTTTTGCTACATCACTGCCTTAAAGTTTTGGATCTTTGGAGAGATTCCATTTGCTTTTTTTTTAAAGAAACAGATATCTCGGGGTTTTTTTAAATTATATCTGAGGGAATAAGTACCTTTTTGCTATGGATATAAAGAGGGTTTATTTTATAAGTGCAGAATATTAGATGTCATTTGAACACCTTCTTGGCCTCACTGGGAAAAATCTGTATGTTCCTACACCTTATTTTTGACAGCTGGCCAAGACGAAATTGCAGCTTCAGGATCTCCTGGCATCCCAAGTATTTGCATAGCATTAGGAAGTAGAATCTTTCAGTAGATCATTTCTTTCCTTCACTGGATATCTTCTGGTACTATAAGAACTGCCACAGCCTAAAGTAATGTACACAAAAATGATGCCATTGTGCCTGTGACTGTCCAATTCGGACATGGAATTTCCAGAGTTTCCTAATGACCAAACAACCTCCAAATATTCAGCTATTCCAGTAGGTGTAAAACAAATTGAATTTTGGTGGCTTCATGCAAGGGCAATATAATTTTAAAAAACATGAAGTCACTCAAATTTATTTCTATTTAAGTCCTACAATAAGAAACTAGTTCTTTATAAGATGTAATAATTTACATTCTGTGGGGAAGCTTATGTATCAGCACTGCGTGGAAAAGAAATACCATCAGGGAGAATTTTCTTTACATGTTTTCAGACAAAGATGAGAGTTGGATTTACCCAGTAGATTAATGCTCAAAGGCTGAAGCCTTATTCCCCAATTAGTAGTTTCATCAGAAGGCCCCAAATGTTTTCCCATATCCTTGCTCAGAAATAATGGAACTGTTATTAACTCATACACTTTACCTTTAGCCCAAACTATCAGGATTTTCTCAGTTAAGGACAACCTTTGTAGATCCATCAGTGGAGATACCCATCTGAAAAAGTACAAAGGAGAAGGAAAGGCACTTGGAAATATAGTTTCCAACTTCATTAGTTTTGCTGACTGATGAAAGTGGAGGAGAAAACAGTATTGTGCTGTCTTTTTCCAGATCTCTCTATGCTTTGTTCTTTATGAAGATGTCTCGTGTGAAGGAATAATCTTCTTTGAGGACTCTCAAAACAGATACTTATCTTTTTTTCTCATTATCATTGTAAGAAGTAATAATTTCCTTCCTACCTTGGCGTGGAGTCAGAAAAAAATCAGAATACCAGCTTCCAGGTTTTTACTGTTTTCATAGACTCATTGTAGAATCAGAGAATCAGACTATCAGGTTGGAAGGAATCTCAAGGATCACCTAGTCCAACCTTTCTTGGCAAAACCACAGTCTAGGCAAGATTGCCCAGTACCATGTCCAAATGAGTCTTAAAAATGGCCAATGTTGTTGGGGAATCCACCACTTCCTTGAGGTGATTATTCCAATGGCAGATTGTTCTCACTTGTGTCCACTCAGAATCTCCCCAGGAACAACTTGTACCCACTACCCCGTGTGTTTTCCATACGGCTCCCTGTAAAAAGGCAGCAATCCTTTAAATTCTGGAAGACGGTGACAAGGTCTCCTTAAGCCTCCTTTTCTCTGACCTGAACAAACCCACTTCTCTCAGCCGGTCCTCCTGTGGCAGCCTTTCTACTCCTTTGATGTCTTTGTGGTTTCTCTGGATCCTCTCCAGACTGTCCTCAACTTTTTGTGTAACGTGGACCAAAACGGAACCAGTATTCCAGGTGCAGCCTGAGAAGTGCTGAGTAGGGTGGGATGAGAACTTTTTTATCTCTGCTTGTGGTGCCCTTGTTGCCCGGCATCCTGTTGGCTTGCTTTGCCCCAGCAGCACAACTGCTCCTGTTGACGTTTTTGTCCACCAGAACCTCCAAGTCCCTGTCCATGGAGCTGCTCCCCAGCCAGGTAGATCCCAGCCTGTGCCGCACTCTCAGCTTACGTTTTCTCAAGGAAAAGACCTTACGCTTGTCCTTGCTGAACTTCATAAGGTTCTTGTTAGTCCACTTTTCCAGCCTTCCTGCCTCATGGCTCTCTCTTTTAAAGTTTCCATTTTTAGGCTCAGTTTGGTATCATCAGCAAACTTCATCAGAGTACGGTTGATCGTATCATCCAGATCACTTATGCTGATATTATACAACGTTGGACCCAATATCAATCCCTGAGGGACCCTCGTTGTGATAGGTTGTAGACAGCCATGCAGTCTCATATTTGAAAATTCAGTAAAAATTTCAGTAAAGAATACATTAAAAATTTAGCAGCAGCATCTCAGGTGCATCCAATCCTGACATCTACCCCCTCCCTAGTCTGATAATTATCTTCAGACTGTTACCACGACTATTAGAAAAGAAAATAATTTCATTTGATTCAAAGTTTCACACAGACTTCAAAAATGTATTAGTTCTTCATTATTCCAAAACACCGAGTTTTTTTCCGAGTAATTCAATTTTGTTTCTACAAATAATGTGCAATTGTAAAAGAATGATTGCAACAAAATGCATTAAGTATTCAGCATAATTTTATCTGCTGACAGAAATTTAAACCAAAAATATTTAGTTGAGTTTCTTGTACTTGCATTCCTTCAGGAAGCAATTTTCTTGAATTTGGTGGGACTGAGTCTAAAAGAAAGGCAGCAGTCAGGTAGGTAAATATTTATGTGTTGATGATGCAAGTAAACACACATTCAGAATATGTGCAAATGTTCATGAAGGATAAAGGAAGCTTGAGATAGCTGTTAAAAGCAGCATTTGAATTTATTCTCAGCTTTACAAAGTCAACAAAAAGCTCTTGTTTACCTGTAAAGGGGCAGCACAGCCCTGCAGTACCTTCCTGTAGCCCCATAACTAGTTCAAACATAGTTCAAACAAGTCTTTTAAGTTTTGATTGATGACACAACCTTGAAATTAGCCTGTGACAGATGACTTGTAAAAGAACATTCTGCAAGTCATTTTCTGAAATGTTCACTTTTTTGTGCCTGCTAATGTCTTTACTATTCAAAGTCTATAAAAATTATGGATGTTTTAATGTTATTTAAACACACTAGTCTTAATCTGCTGTCATTGCAAAAAAATAAATGTACTCATTAGCAAGAGCTAAGACCTTTTTACAACCCTAGTATTTAGTTTTATCCTCAACAATACCTTTCCAATATGTGTCATCTGCTGAGACAAGCAAGAGTTGTGGGAACATTCCTCCTGGGACCGAAGTGCCCTAGACAGAATATTGGTCATCCTTGTGAGTAATAAAGACAAAGGAGCGCAATATCTAATCAAGCCTTTACTTGTACTTGGGATTTCTAATAGACTTCCAACTTAATTAATACTCCTTTTATTAGCTTTTTGGGGTTGATGGGAGCTAAATATAGGTAAGTACGATAACACAGTCTTAATAGCGCTGCCGACCAACTCTACCACCCCTCTGGTGCACTGGAAAAGGTTAAAAAAGTTGCTGCACCATAGAGGTTAGTTCTCAAACAATTCAGTGAGAAACTGTAGTGCTCCTGTATTGAAATCACTCACTCCTCAGCACTTCAGGAACATTACTCATTGGAACACATAAACAGGTTTAGCTTATCTGAAATTTCACATTATGTAGACATGAGTTCAAGGAAAGACCTGTTCTCTCCCACAACAAATTTCTCTTGTGTTCAGCAGGTAAAGGGCTTGCTTGGTTGTTGTCTCTGAGCTGTGTCAGGGAGGTGACCTGCTCGGTGCAGGGGTCAGGACATGCTGCATGTCGAGGTTCCGGTAAGATGCAGAAACATTTGCAGAGCTTTATTGATCAGGCTTGAACAGAGTTGCAGCCGTTAGCAGCAGGGAGACGGCAAACAAGCCTTTGGCATCCTGCTGTGGCTCGAGTTCTCACAGATATCCCAGCAGCTTCAGTAAGAACTACAGTACACTTATAATAAATTCATAAGTTTATTGTATTGTATTACTTAAAATTGTACAATCATATTTTTTACCACATTTTCAATTTTTATAATGTAACAAGGAAATTCAGTCATAAATACATGATATACATGGAGACAGATCCAGGACTGAGAGACTTTCAGAATAATATGTAGGTCTAATGGACACAGCTAAGTTTTCCCTAAAGACTAGCTCTGTTTCTTCATAAACAGCATTTGAAAAATAAAAAAAGCCAAAAAAAAAAGCTTTTTTTTCTCACAAACAAATACCATCTTGAAATAGAACTGTAAATTTATCATAAACCACTGACTTTGACAACAAAAGCAGAATCTTACTTTCTCCTGATTACATGCCTAACTCATTCTACTCTTATAGAAGTTTTCTTCTCATTCTTGATATATAAGAAGTCTGAATAAAGGAGTGAAGAAGTGCTAGCTCATCTAGATTTGAGCAGATTGTCACTCTGTTAAAATTTTATACATATTTTTTAATTTAAAAAGTTTACATCAAAGGTTATTGGATCAGTAGTTTGCCAAGACTTTGCCATTCTTGTACCACTTGAACCTGTAGATGGATAAGTAACTCATAAAAGGAAAAATAAGAAAATAAGAAAAAGGAAATAGTTTACCTTGTAATATACCTAATAATGCTAATTTTATTCCATGTGTGATTGTCCAGAACAGGTAACACAGGAATTTTTTTATTGCTTTCATGGCAGTAATGCAATAAAGCCCATACATCTCTAAGAAATATCTTAACATAATTGAAATAATAAGAAAAAAATTGAATGGAGATTTAATGTTAGAGGATGGAATAAAAAAATATAAGGTAAGGACAAAACCTTTGGTAAATTCAGGCAATTGTAAGCAATATAAGATTTTCCATTTCAAGGATCCAATTGTATGTTCTGTCTTTTCTTAAATAACAATATAGGATAGGCCTTAAGGAATAAAATGAAATTACCTACTTATTGCTGGCAATTAGAAGGCCACTATGGAGAGTGTCAAACTAATAGGCATGGTTTTGATGTCCAATGACTCTGTGGGGAGAGAGGCAAAGCCTCTGGGCTTACAGTCAGCATTCAACGAGGAGATGAGGAGTAGTAGACAAGGATCAGGTTGGAGTTTACTGGAAGAAGGTAAATGCTGCACTCGTGTTCCTGAACACTTCACTTTGGTTCCTGGGAAAATCATGGAGTGAGCATGTCTTGGGACAGAGGCAGGTGCTGAGGAACAGTCGGGAAGTGCCTGAGGTGTCCTGGGCTAAAGATGCTCCTAGAAAAAGCAGGGGTAGTTGTCTGATGGCACCAAGGGAGGTTGGGCAAGAAAAATAGGTAATGGGGCGGTACACAAAAACAATTGGTTGTACAGGTGTTCTCTCAGTGTAATCTGCTCTGTGAGGAGCGTGTGCAAAGTACAGCCTGTGAACTTCTCCTCATGTGACTTCTGATACTTTTCGTTAAATTGCTTCTAAAATAGGTATGCTTAATTCGGCTGGAATTTTCAAGCAAATATTTTCTCTGTGGGTAGTGAAGCAAGTGTATTAGTCGCCTCAAAAGGTTTTAAAAAAAGAAATCTTCACAATTTTGTAGAGTGGGGATTTGGTTTTGGTATCATTACTAAATCGGTATCGTTGGCCATAGAGCTCCAAGTGAGAAGGGATGGCTAAGACAAGGGCACTTCATCAGGAAAGGTAAGCTAGTCTGTGTGGGAGATGATCTGCCACAAGCATCAGGGCTGTATTTCACATGGGAATGGGAAAATGTTGTGGTGGGAGCATGAGAGATTGCTCAAGAGATGAGAATGCCCCTTTGACTTTGGGATAGCCGATACAGAAATTCTTATCATATGTTGAATATCTTTAATTGCATCCTTCATATCT
The DNA here is from genome assembly GCA_013389885.1 of Geococcyx californianus. Classification (NCBI taxonomy): domain Eukaryota; kingdom Metazoa; phylum Chordata; class Aves; order Cuculiformes; family Neomorphidae; genus Geococcyx; species Geococcyx californianus. The sequence continues at coordinate 192,921 of VWPV01009175.1, forward strand.
CTTCCTTTAACAAAATGTTTAGGGAAAAAGAAAAAGTGATAGGATTTCTGGAATCTCTCTTTGGGCCTCCAAGAGCAGAAGCCATGAGGTTGCAGATAACATAGCAACAAACAGAGCTAATAACTTTTGTGAAGAAAGAAAACATAATGCAAGGCAGACAAATTTATACATCCGAAGTAGTATCACTGCGTTTCATTTCACAGTTCTTGAGGTAAATAGCAGTACATGGACAATTAATTTAACTGGATATATAATAATGCAGCAAGTGCATGGCTTTTCTGTATAGGTTCAAACTTATCTATCATGCCCTGCAGGGTTTGTTTGTTTATCTCTTTTCTGCCCTTGGTATGGTGGCTGATCTATCTGGTGAGGGGCTGAGCTCCATGTCCTATAAAGGCCTCTTCCCAACTAATTTATTCTGTGATTTTTCACAGTATTTGGTGGTCACTCAGTTTTCAAAACCTCCAGAAGGAGACCTGCTTTATTGAATTTTTGGCTGGATTGTGATAGACTGGTAAAACATGGAGCCTTTTGGGAGCAAGGAAGTTTCAAACAGGTTGTAAAAGTGTGCTGGACTGTTGTCAAGCCCAGAAAGTCAGGTTTCTGTGGGCAAAGGAAGAGATCAAAATAGCTGTGAAAGAGTCGATAAAATTATTTGAATTAAAATGTCAGACTCATAGGCAATGCACAGATACATCAGAGCTAATCAAAGTATAGCTCATTATTTAAATAAACTGATTTACAGTACAACTGATGTTGCAAAAATAAATAAATAATAAATACGTAAATAAATACATTTGTCTTCAGTACTGAGATCCTACATGTGCAAAATAATGAGATGGATAGGAAAAATGACCCCTTAACTGTGGTCAACAGTGATAGTAATTATGTTGAAAGAATGTGTATACTTCTATTTCATCTACAAGCACTACACTGTTCTTATGAGTCCCTAGAAACTGCACGGTCCTAACCTACTCTGACTTTTTTAGCTGTCCTAATTTAGTATGCCTTTACAATATTTTAATCTCTCTTGCCTTTCACAAAACTCTTTCTACTATGCAGTGTCTGCTCCAAAATAGTGAAACCCAAACCCTCATTCCTTTATTTTTGACCTGAGAGAAAAACCTCCTCAGGAAATATACAATCTATTCTTTATAGAGGGAAAGGGTGGAAGAAGTTACTTGCCTGATGGACAGCCACATTCTAGTAACCATCAGTAAAAATAAATTTTGAAAGCTACTTTATCTGTTACTGTATATTTTATAAAGTTATCTTTTTTAAAATTTATTTTATTTTATATAAGGTGTTCACATCCATGAGCACTGCTTAGGTTTCCTCCACAACATTTTTTACAATGTTTTCACATTTTCTCTCTTTTAATGCTAATAGCATACCTATTAAGTCAGTCCCCTGGCAAAGTATTGATGGTGATTGTTTGCCCTTACAAAATTGTTAATAAGTTCCACTTAGAATACTTACAGCCTATTTTAAGTCTTCTGTTGCAAGGTCACACTCATCTCTAATTGTTGCCTGCAATTTGAAGGAAGGGGAAGATGGGGAAGAAAATTTTGCTTCATCAGTGAAAGATGCAAACCACAGAATTTAGAAATNATATAAGGTGTTCACATCCATGAGCACTGCTTAGGTTTCCTCCACAACATTTTTTACAATGTTTTCACATTTTCTCTCTTTTAATGCTAATAGCATACCTATTAAGTCAGTCCCCTGGCAAAGTATTGATGGTGATTGTTTGCCCTTACAAAATTGTTAATAAGTTCCACTTAGAATACTTACAGCCTATTTTAAGTCTTCTGTTGCAAGGTCACACTCATCTCTGATTGTTGCCTGCAATTTGAAGGAAGGGGAAGATGGGGAAGAAAATTTTGCTTCATCAGTGAAAGATGCAAACCACAGAATTTAGAAATCTACTTACAAATCTCAGGGAGTTACCCATCTAAATTTATCCTTTGTGTTCCTAAGTGGTTATGCCCATTAAATTGTGGATGCCAGTGTAAAGGTTATTAAAAGGTATAGTTCAAAGTAGCAGTGAATCTGCTGGTGTTTCATCCTGATTCTTGAAAAGTCCTGAATGTCCGCTTGGAGTTTATGTAATAGAAATTTATAAATAAAAGAAAATCTATTTTAAAATGTAAATAAGAAGGGCGATTTCCTGCATTTCCAGTCTGTTGTATGTGCCTTGATGCATGGTAAAAGAACCTGTTGAGTCTTCTGGAGTCCCTTGAAACATGTTAAAATTTGTTGACGTATCTGCTGCGTATTCCCAGATCAGTGACAGCTAGATTTTTATAGCTTAGCATAGAAAAGAGAGAGAATGGATTCCAACCCTAACTGCTTTGTTAAGAAACACCCTATGCCCCATATTAGTAAAAACACGTGCTGGGGCTCGTGATGGCAGGAAGAAAAGAAAACTGAGAATATCTAGAAAAAAATCCACTTTTTTCCTTCAGTGCCTTCATGTGTCAATAAGACTAGAAATACTATTTACGTAAGGCTAATAGGTATTGCACACTTCTTTTTTACTTGTTTTTTTGATAATTTAAACAGCACTCATTGCTAGCTTATAGAAAAATGCACGTCAAATAAGATTTTATAATATACTTTCCAAAAACGAGTGAGGATTTATTCTTTTTTGACAAGGAATTTTGTGTTTCAAGAGAAACATTGCATTGTGACACACAAAATACCTGAACATTATTTCGGCATCATTTTTGGGTGCGAACGTGGCACCAGATTGAAAAGAAAAAGAGAAGACAGGCTGCTGAATGCAGGGTGCACAAAGTTAAGCTGGCACCCTCCTGCTATTTCTGTGCTTTGGCAAGTAGTTTCATGTTAGTGCAGTAATCTAACCTGTCTTATTTTTTGCTTTCTCCTCTCAAATATATTGTGGCCTTTGGTTATCCCCAAATGACATTTTTGATCACTAGCATCTATAAAATGTTGAAAGAGGCTGTAGCTCCCCAGTGTGAGGTCTGCAATGGTTGATGTTGATGACAAAGCCATTAAAAGAAAGCGGTGGAAAAATGTGAATCCAAGAAATCTGGAGACATGACAGGACTGGCATGTGATGGGATTTTATCCCTTAAGTTGTAATAAAAAATTGTGGGGTTTATCTGTAGTATCATTACAGTCCACAACCATAGAAGAAAGCAATCTTTTGCTTTAGGAGTTTAGATGTTCTTTTTCAGTTTAAAAGAAATCCTTGTGATCTTATGGATGACTGAAAGTTGGTCACCTCTAGGAAAGGTCTATTTGTTAAATGTCCAGCCCACCTTAATTTGTATATATCTTCATGGGTGGTGAAAGGAAGTCTTAAGCCACTGTGTTGTTACTGCTCTTCTTCTGGTGTAGGAGATAATTCTGACAAGAACTGTCTTGAGCACAAGGGCCTTATGAAATTTATTCTCTTAAGACAAATTTCTGATTTCACATCTGTGAAATTAGATTACATTTATCTTTGTGGAAACTGGAGGAGTTATGACTTCCCCAAACCATCTTCGTCAATTAGGATTCGATTCCATAAGGTGTCTGATGCATAAAGATATGCTAATTATTGCTGTATTGATATACATACAGACATATTTTTTTCTTTTCTTTTTCTAATTGAAAAAATAGTGAGATTTTAATATATTAGTGGGTCGTTGGGTCATCTAAATGTTAATAAGTGAATAATGTCGTCTTCTACTAAGTAAGAAAGTAGGCAAATCTAGTGTTTTCCATGTAAATAAATCACACAAACTTAAAGACCCACCTTTAAGTCAAACTGTTTCAGTCTACGCATCAAAAATGCATAGATAAGTGATATACAGCCTGGCACATTGAATGGGAATTGAAGAAAACCTGTGTATCTGTCCCCATTAAAGGCCAGTCACCCTTCTTTCTTTGCTTCCACGTGATTGTTTTTCCATGGGTAAACCACAGTACTGACACATATCCTTTGTCAAAAAAGTATATTAAGGAAATCAGACCTATGGATGAGAGCATCGAAAGAGTAAGCTGTTATTGTACTGGTGGTGGTATTACAGTTCATTTTCAATAAGGTAAGGAATTAATCTAACAGTCCATCTCAGGTTTTGAGAGCATCAGTGGTCAGAAAAGCCGTACTTACTGATACTGCTCAGGTTCACCATGTTGCTAGTTGGCCAAAAATGTAGAAATTCTTGATTATTGTACTATCATTAGCTGGAGTTTAAGGACTAGGAAGGTCCAGTGGTAAAAAGTATATAATTATCTTGCTGGAAGACTGCTTTAATTAAATTCTCCCAACTGAGACCTGTCCTCATTTTTAAGTGAAGCAGGCACTATAATCAGTTACATTAACATTCAATTTGCTTCTCTGCAGATGACCATGAAAGTCAGTGCATCTCAGTTAAGCTGTGCTTCATGTGGGACAGTTCTTCCCGAAACCAAAAAACCCATGAATTCTCCACTTTGTCAGATCTGACCTGTTTAGATGTCAGCTGATACAGCAAATACGAAGAAAAAATATTGTGCATTGTAAACATTTCTCAATACCCACTTGGGTGCATGCATAAAATTGTATTTTTAGGCGCTTTTTGATTGCTTACCTAAAAGAGAGCTACAGTATCAGCATACCAGAGCTTGCTAGAAGGCAGCTTCAGTGCTTCCTGCTAATGGTACACAATCTTTTTACTCACTTGCTGAAACCTAGCAGAGGAAGGGACCTGAACCACTTGGAAACTTTAAAAACTCAAGCATTTGTACTGAGGAATGACAAACTGACAAGCACCTTCTGCACTGCAAGGCCCGACAATCACACCTGGGCTGCTAGCTTTACTCTTATCTCACAAGACTAATATTTTTAAGGTGGAAAGGAAGATAAAGAAAAGATGATGAAGACTGAAACGCATTTGCTTTGATTTTTTTGTGCATTTAGAGTCTCCTAGAAGCATCTAAAAGTCACAGTAACAGGGAATCAATGAAGTAAGTGCAGAAATAATTCTGCATCTTGCTTGGTGATATTGTTAGCAGGTGGGTTGTCAGCTCCTGGGCTATTAGGTTGTGGTTCCAGGATAGCTCCAAACTCAACATTTTTCAGAACTCAATCTGAGCGTATGCTGAACTGTTATGCATATCATTCTGGGAGGAAAAGTTGCAAACTGTCAGCCACCTGTGAAATGGAAAAAAGCATCCTTCTCAACACTGTCACCTGAGATTATATCCAAGAAAATAACTAAACAGAAAACAAATGCTCTGAAGAATAAGAAAAAGTCCACTACTATGATTACTTTTATATGCTATAGTCTAGTTTTTCTTGTTCATTGATGAAAAGTTAGATTCCTAGTGCTTCAGATGACGAGTTAGAAATAAGCCCAAGAACTTCAAGTTTTCAAGGCAGATCTTTGACAATCTATTTTACTGATATTCCTGAGCATTTTTATATATGTTGTGTACAGCCTCTAAAGATAAATATTAAGGGTTTGGAGAAGGAACATCTTCATGCACATATCAATTACTCTGTTTAAACAGTCTTGATGACAGCAAGTAAATTGCTTTATCTTTGTGGTTCATTGTCCTGTTGGTAAACTAAAATCATGGGAATTACTCACAATTCTTCCCTTGTAGGGACTTAAAATAAGAAAGGAAACTCCATAGTCTTGCCATATACTCAGCAATAATTTTTACAAATAATTCACCCTGAATCTTTGAATTTTCAGAATAAATTACGGATTGTTAAAGTATTTCAATGATTTGGGCTCTGGAAATAAGTAGATATTATGCAGAAACATCTTCTACTGTTCATTATGATATATCTTTCAGGATGTATGAATGATTAGTCTTAGATAATTTTGCAGATCTAGCTAGAGGAGTGGTGTTGGTTGATCTGCAATTTTGTAAACATAGCAAATAATTTTTGGGAACCCAGGAAAGGAATGGAAAACTGAATTCACTTTTACTGTTTCTTCACTGCTAGGAAATGGCCTTAGTTCCAATTAAATTATGGAAAATAAACTTCTCTAAGACTGCCTGCTCTGAACTGCCATTCGTGTACTATTTGCCCCAAATTATACTCGGCTGAGGGAAGCGCATAGAGTTTACCATTCCCCAAACTTCAGTTGGCAGATTTAAACCCACAGCTTAAAAGCCTGGGAAAGTCACAATGAAATGCAAGAAAACAAAGAGTCATTCTGCATAAGTGCCTGTGAATTATTTGGTTGTACATGAGGACACGTGAGGTACACTGCCTGCTTACAGCCCCCAGTGTCAGGCTCAGCCCGGGCTCGCCTTGCTTCAGTGTACCGGCTCGCGCATCCGTACAGCGTTTGTGCTAAGGGAGTTTTAGATACACATTGCCTAATTGAGATCAGAGCCTGGATTTGCCTAAAGTAAAAGCTTGTAATGCAGTGGCTATTAAAGTACAGTACTTGTTCAACCATCAATCTTTATCCATTTTGAAGGACACCTTATGGATATAAATTATGAGGTCTGTCAGGGGAAGGTTCATAGATAAATGGGTTCAGTCACCGGAATATTACTTCCTACAGGGCTGACTGCTGAGTAACAGTAAATTGTGGGAACTAAGGAAGTTTATAAAAGCCAGATCAACTCAATTGCCTCACTCCTGAACCAACAGCACATATGCAAAAGCCAAGGTTATTGTGTTACACGGCGGGTTCAACAGTGTCATTTTGACAATTACAATATACTTGCAGATTGACAATGTGATAAAATACAGCACTAGTGTAAATCTGTCAGGTTTTAGAACTTTAGATTTTTTTTCAGATGCTGTGTAGCTGCATCAAAGATAATACATTTTTTTTTAAAAAAAAATCTAAAACCACATTTCAAATTAAACAAATGCCTTTTCTACCTTGATATTATCCAATATCTGTACAGTGAGACCCCCAACACTGACAGCTCCATCATTTGTGGGATCTCTTCCTTTAAACCTCATGTTGCAAAGAGCGTACTTAAATAACTCTGTATTTTTATTTTCTGAAATACTGGATCAGTCTGCTTTGCAATGCACATTATAAGAAATAAGCAACATCTCAATATTTTTTACATAGTTGTCACCTCTGCTAACGACTGTTATGTTTGGTTCTTCCCAGCCCCATTTTAACAGCTTGAGAAACATATTTGTATCATCTTTTAACTGCGAGCTAGGTCCTCGTATGTATATCTGTTGTTACTTTGGTAATAGTTCTGAGTGATGAAAGAAACAAGACCCTTAATGCATGATTCTCTTCCCTTACTCACAGAAAGAACTTGATATAGTTGCCTTGGATACTATCCAGCATTTATCTCAGACAGTGGTTTTATTTTCAGGCTTGGTTTGTTTGGGTCTTTTTTCAGTAGCAGGTGATATATGATATTATTTGTTAAGGATAATGGTGGATACGTGTTTTTTCTGAATTTCTAATATCCAGAAAGATTGAAGTGTATCTTACATCTCACAAGGATGAAATAACTTCTTTTCAGTAATTATCTCTACATCTAATTAAAGAGACATAGATTTAATTTTCTCTAAACATGGCTGCTCTAAGTTAACCGGGATCATAATGCCAAGGACAAAAATGAAATCTTTACAGAATCAATTCCATCATTACATGTTTATCTAAGAATTTTGCTGAAGCAATATTTTTTCTTCAGAAGCTTGAGCAAGTCAACAGCTACTCAGTACATATTGATTACACATGGAGGGAGAGAGGGGAGACAAATCGAATAGAATGAGAACAAAGCAAATTTAAGTGAAATTTCTATTTGTTCGAGATAGTTCAATTCAGATTTCATGTATGATTCAAGCACACGTTTGGCTCAATCTAGTAGAGAAATAGCAATATTTGGGTTTAATTTGCTTTCACTTCTAAAAGGAAGACAATCAATCCATCTATAAAGACTTTCTGGTTTTGCTGATACTCAGTGTATCTTAGTAGTCCAAAGTAAGTGTCTTGGTTCTATTTTGGCTCTAGAAGTCTCTCTCATCATTTTATTCCTAACAGAAATTCTGTACCTTATGTAAAGATGATCCATTTGGTTTTCTGTTGTTTCTGTTGCTTCTGTTGTTTGTAATTTTACACCAGACAGGCAGATGTGTGTATTACATTCTTAAAGCATAAAATGAATTTGCTGACTTGCATACATCTGGATTTTTACCCATAATTCCTGCCCCAAAAGGCAAAGCAAGCGTTTGTCCTTTAAAATTTGATGCATACAGGAAATGCTTACATAGAGGCAACACGCTGACCAAAAACATCAGATGTGTAGAGGAAGGAAATCAGAATATGTCTAAAAATATTTTACGTGGCCATTGTTTGTGTATTTATAGCAGTTGACCTTTGATCTATTGATGTGATTTTGGAAAAAAAAACCAACAACCCAAATCCTGACAGCAGAAAACTGTGCAGAATTTCTGAAAAAAAGATAAAAATACATTTTATATAATCACTTAAATCAGAAATCCAGCCAAAATTCTGTTTATCTTTTTCCTTACCTGCAGAAAGTTGATATTTCTGCAATTCAATAATTTCATGCTGAAAACAATGTCAATGAAATATTTTCCATCAGATCTGTCTTATTCTTCTAAAAACTGAAACATACCAATTATTTCTATAAAAAGTGCTAAAGCGCATTCACGAAGACAGATAAAGATGTATCTTCACTTCAAATTTTTTTAAAAAATTGCATCAGAAATGGGTAAATGAACGGGTTCTGCTACTGATTTTCCCATACTTTCCATAATCAGCTCTTGCAGTTTCTTCTTATTTAGTGTGGGCAGGGATATGGAATTGTGTCTCATCCTTTTGTTTCGGGAAATATTGCTTTTTCCACAGCATCTTATAATAACCATTATTATGTTATTTTCCAAAGGGATGCTTTCTTTTGTAAATACCAGTTGTTTCTTCTTACAAACCTCTTTACAAGATTCATGAGTTTCTCTCACTTTCTTTTCTCTCTGTTAACCTAGATGAGACATTTTGTCCCTGAATTGTGCCCTAATTCCATAAAAACAGGAAAATAAAAAACTTTCATGGCGAGCTCACAATATAATACATGCTTTCAAAATTACATTGCATCGCCCACCTCAAATGAGTCAGCCAGTGGGCAGCAGCAGAGTCATTTCAAGCGGCTGTTTTCCAAATCAATGATTACCACATTTCTCTGTGGACTGACTTCCCTCTTGTAAAAGGTATATTTTGGAGTCCAGAGACAAAAGTCTCAGTCTTGAATCAGAAGTGCTATTGTTTTCATATCGTTAAGGCCTGAATGTCAGTACAGACATAACAAACTTTACTCTCTCTTGAAAATCGACCTCCTTGACAAGTGAAAGATTTGGAAATGGAAATACCCATCCTTGTGCATGGAGATATATATATATGTATATTTCGATAATCAGTCTAAACCAATGTAAAAATGGCAAAAACTGTCAAAAATTCATTGAATCTACGTTATTGTATATTTTGAGTATTAATATATATTATATATAAAATTATATATAATATATTATAATATACATTATGATATATTAATATATTATACAAGTTATTATAACATGCAAGGTATTATTATATATTATGCAAGTTATTTTTATATATCAATATATATTAATATATATGCATTATATTCTTAATTCTTTACTTTAGCTGTCAGAAATTTTCCCTTTAGGAAGATAATATGGAATCTGATAGTAAAGTTTGTCTGCAAAGGGCTTGTACTAGCACATGGCAGGGGTGTTTTTTAAGTGTTTCCCAAGCCTCTAAATGGACAAAACTAGAGAGTTCTGTTTAATGCATCCATCTTCCAGTGGAACTACTCCATTTTAAGATCTATCAATATAGTATGGAATAACCTCCCTGGAGCTGTAGAAACTGCTCTACTTTGAAGCCATTAACCGTTAGCCATGGAAGTAAGTGCACTGCTGGTATGACTAACGACAGGCTTCTAATTGTTTATAATAGATCATGTATTTGTGTAGGAATTACTTCAAATGCAGCACCTCACCGTATGGCCTCCCCAGGATTCTGCTTAAAGACTTCAGTCACTCTTGCCTCATAATTATTTATTTTTGACCAAATACTTTTGGTGAGGAATATTAGAACAGCAGGGGAGGTGGCTGCCTGCTGGTTTTTCACCAGGACTAAACTTTAGTCTGGTCGCAATTTGACTGTAAAATTGCAGCTGCATATACTTTGGGTGCAATTATTGTCTCTTGGATGATGAGATCTCTCATGTGGGTGCAATTATACAACTACATAGTAAAGTAATTTTAATTACAGCTATGCGTATGTACAGGAAAAAAAAAATGTTCATTCCAGGCTGACCTTTCAAAAAAAATGCCTTCCACTTTCATTCCAATATTTAACTCGCTTCTACTGGAGCCAAGTTCCACAAACAATTACCTGTGATGAATTTTGATTTAAGGACGTTATCACAATTGTGGGGCTAAATGATTTTTTTAGGAAACATGTAAGTCTGCAATTCCACATTTCCCTAAATTATCCGGAAAAGCAGGAATCTTAGTACACTTTCCAGCCTGGCAGCCAGGATGCTTTTTCCTTGGAGTCTCAAGCCATTAACAGACCCTTTTTTCAGCCTTAGGATAGAGGAGAGATGGAGAGATGGAGAAGAGCATTCTCATAGGATTCAGTTTTAGATGTATCTGGGTATGATACTTAAAAGTTCTTTACTGTGATGGAAATATACATCCTTTTGTGGATCATAAGCCACAGGGATTGATTCTTTCAATTTTTGATCTTTTCTTTTAACTGAATATTGAATTCCTTGAGTTGCTAGCACCTCGACCTAGGATGACTGTAATGACTCTGTAATGTATCCTTCTCTGAATAACTTAAATATGATCTCATTTTTCACTTATTTTGTAATGTTGTGACAGGTCACCATTAAGGTTGCCTGACACACCTGATGACAAGAAGATGATTCACTTGCTAATTATTTTGCCAAATACTAATCATTTGCACTGAAATTTTATATTCCAGATGTCTATTTTAGGACATTTTTTGTTGTATTTTTTAGTTCAGTTGGTGGCCTATTCATTTCTGACAATGTAGTAGAAAAGGTCTTAACTATTGATGTTATGAAAATATAGCGATAATTTGTTTGGGAAATGTAATGAGTTGGAACAATTTACATTTCACAGGCAGCGTGCAGAAGTCTCTCGTCAGAGATGCTACTCAGCATTTTTCTTAAGAAAATCTTATCTTTCTTAAGAAGATCTTATCTTCTTCCATAGGTGAGGTTTCCTATAGAACCAGTGAGTATAGAAAAATGGGAAGGCAGCCCAATACACTCCTTGGGTTAAGAACCTTGGGGCATTTCCACATAGGATTTCTGCCCAGACACTGAGGCCGGCACTATTGGGAGTGAAAGAATACTCAACCTACGCCGTGAGCGAGTCTTTTGCCTCGTTGAGGTAGCATTAGTCTTTCCTCTTTGGAATACACGAATTGTGCTAATTTTTTCTTAATGCATGTTTACAATATGGCTGGAGACTTACTTAATGCCCACATGTGTCAGTGGAAATGCTTAGAGCAAGTAGGGCATGTACAGTGGGCATGCATCACTCCTAGGTTTTTAAAGATGCTAATAATATTATATTGATAATGCAATATGTGCTATTGCAAATGAGACTATATACTGACTTTTTTGAAATAGCAAAAAAACCCCAATTTTAAAGAAGCTCTAAATTTATTTCGATTTGAAGGTAATGTATGAATTCGGTGACGTTAATTAAAGAATAAATATTAACATATTTTAACATTCCTAGCATGTTTTGAGGATTGATTAATAATGGTAATACTTAACTGGTACAATGGAATCATTTTCAATATCATTACTTTGTCCCCTGAACAAGTCAAGCTTGAACCCTCGAGATTTGACAATGCTTTGTAAAACAAACATTAACCAACACATCTGACTCTGAAGAACAAAACTTTTATAATAATTAATGCATTTGAAAGTCGTAAATTGGGAAGTGATGCAAACCAAAAGGAGTGATTTGAGATCAGGATTGAAAGAAAAGTTTGAAGGAGTTTAACAAATTTTCTTCAACCTGGAAAAATAACAGAGAAACTGAAGTTAAGCCTAAATATATGATGGGAAGGTTGACACAACAGCACTGGAGTCATAGCAGCCAGCAAATTAGATACTAGGAAAAGTCACTATAGCTATTGGTGAAGTTATTTACTTATCAGATTTTTACATGGATTAAGTAATAAGAAAATAAGAATATAACATATATAAATAATAACATATGTAATATGTACAAGATAGCATATAAATAAAGAGGCTCGGAGGGAGTTGCAAGACAGCTAAGTGACAATCTATGTGGTTTGATGCCATAAAATCATTACAAGTACATCCCACAGGCACTTTTCTAGGTGCACTGCTAGAACAAAACCAGAGCAGCAATTTCTAGCTGGTTCCTCAAAGACATCAAAACCAAGCAATTTTAGATTTTCTGTAAAATAGTCTTAATGAACTTTCATACAGGAACTTTATCCAAGACTATTCCCTGAGAACTGACTCCTAGGAGGGTTTAGCCCTAAGATAATCGTCTTCAAATTGGCCAGGATGAAACCTGAGATGGAGCTGAGCTTCTCCATGGTCTTTCAGGCCTGAGGTGCTTCTACACATGGTTAGGTGCAGAACGATGTACAGATAGGTATCTTCAGTACTGAAAGCTTAAGATGAGGTGTGGTTCCCTTCATAGCCAGCCCACCGGGGCTCGCAGTTTTGTATTTCACTCCCAAATGTTGTGTTTGATTCTGTGTCATTTTCTTGGTTTAACTTAGTCTCAATACCTACTGGTTATAACATTTAGATATCCAACCCAGTTTCAGCAGTGTCTGTCTACATGTTCATGAAGACATTACCTCTAAAACACAGTCCTATGTCATGACTTCTTTTGATATGTGCTCTTACAATCACAGTATCCTCAAAGCAGCAAAATAACTGCAGGATAAGCACAGAGCTCCTTGGCTTCTGTGCAGATCAAAAGCATATGGACTGTCTGTGGGAAGGACATAATATCAAATTTATTATAAACAAGCCTTTGACAGCTCTTCTAATACTACCATTTTTGCCTGGTTACAGTGTAAGAAGACAAGGACCAGCTGGACCATTTCTGAAACAAGAGTTGTTTTTTTGTCAAGTGCAGGTGGTTACACTTGATAGAAGGGATTACGAGCCCCAGCTGAAAATTAATCAAGTGACAGGCTGAGGTGTACCTAATTGCTCTAAAGGCTGAGAATAAAGTGAACTGCAGAAATTAAGTTGGCTTGTGTAGTGGACAAACTTAGGAAAACTGTTCTGAGTAGGAAAGAAGTCTGATTTAGGAAGAGTATCTTTTGACAGACTGGCAAATGTATAGATCTGTTCCATTTGGGTGCTTAGGCCTAGGAAAGGGGAAATGAGGTCTTGAAAAAGTTCTGAGCTTTTATTTTTCTCTTTTACTTTTTCTCTTTTTCCCTTTTTTAATGTTTCCTAAGCTAAGATCAGCTTTCTAAGGTTAAGTTTCACTTTTTAAAGTCTTTGAAGTGAATCTTTTCAACCTGCATAGGCTCTTCCAACCTCTGCTGAATATGCTGCATTGTTCTGCTTTATTCTTACTCACGTGGCCTTTTTGAAAAGAGTAATTCAACCAATTAAATAATAAAAAAAATATGTTACTGTTGTACCACTGGTATAAAGAGGGAGTTTGCAAAATAGGCTGGCAGGTGGGTAGAGAATACCTGAAAAAAGAATTCCCAAACAGACATCATAAGGGTTTATATAAATATTATATAAAATAGGAAAACAGAGTATTTCAGACAGTAGTCTTGTTTCAATTTCTTACATGAAAGTAATAGTTTGAATTCTTTCCTTCTTGCCCAAACTCCTGTCTTTCGCATTTAAATAGTTGATAAAATGGCTTAGGAGCAAATCAATAGTGAGACCTTGCTTGATACTGAGGGATAGAGGGAGCTTTTGAGAATGCAGAGAACCTCCTTTTTGAGGCTGCATCATCCTCAGTAGTGTATGATATCTCCAAAAATGTCAGAAGGTTCGGTTTTTTCAATGTGGTTATCTAGCTCTTTGAGGACTTTATTCTGGCAAACAAATAGCTATGGCTACGTTCAAAATCAGCCATTAGGCTGCATGAGTGAAAGATGAGTTGTCCTGAATGTGGCATTGGCCCAAGGATTACAGTAATAAAATTTTACAGAGGATTTGTTTCTTTTTTTTTTTAATTTTAGTAAAACTCTGCTGTCTTAAATTTTGCATGGTTTGCTACCTGTCAACTGCTATATAAAATAGTGTTTTAAAATAATTTTGTTGTTCTTTAATATTTCTGTGATTGAGCTCTCTGCTGTTGGGTAGCTGTAAGCATTTTAAGTCCCGTCTGTACTCTCTGTGTGCGTACATAAGCAGTGATGTATCAGCGTAGTGGCTTATTTAAGCCTACATATGGTCTGTGTAGGTTTAGCGGATTAGTCTTCTGAAACAGATTTCCTGCCACCTTATCTGTATTAAAGCTGACCCATCTGTGTATCATAAAGTTCTCTTGCTTTATATAATTATAGGAGGCCTATTACACCTCCTGCTGTAGAAACTACGTGTGGGACTTGGCCAAGTTATCCTAAAAATCACCCATCCTTGACAATTAAAAAGGGTGGCATAACATGACAAAATGGAGTAAAATGAAATGGCCCTTGAGGCATCACCCAGCAGTCTGCTAACTGGGCAGTCTAAAGAGCAGGAAGGCTGAAAAACAGCCTGGTGTCTTTCCGAAGCTATTTTAATGTTGCTGATTTATAGATCTGTTATTTTGTTTAGAGGATGAGAAAGAATAGCAAAGTAAACATGATGGAGAGGCCATCCACTTAAGGCTAAGGTCAATTACTCAAGGGAATAAATGTGCATAATTGTACACCTGATAACTAACAGCATAAATAGAGTGTTGATTTATATCATGAGCCTTAAACTGCAACCCTTTTATCCAAACAATTACAGTAATAGGAGGTTGATTATTTGTATTTGTTCCAAGTACTTGTGATGATCATCTTTGCAAAGATACAGGAGAAAAATAGACTAGCGTTCCCTTTGGCAGGTATCCTTTCTCATTAGATGCTAACTGGCATTGTGGATAAACCTTTTATAGGTTACGGTAGACAAACACTTTAATTGTACTTGGGAAGATTGTAATTCCCAAATGCCTAGATCAGAGAACCTTCTGGCATCTCAAGTCATTGAATAAAAAGCATCTATCTGTCTTGCTTGTTCAATGACTTTTCATTAGCAATGATTTTCTGCTGCTCTCTCTCTATTCTTAGCATAACTACACTAATTAAGAAGCAATTCTTAAAATTCTGTGTGGGAACTGAGCTTGCTTCAGAGTTTGCTGAACTCAGGAAACTCGTGTCTATCTGGCAAGTACCCATGTTCCAGGCCAAAATTGTCACTACTAAATGGTACCGACATTCTCAAGAAGTGCAAGTCTAAACGTGGAAATATCTCCTTCAACAGGCAGGGTCATTCTTTTGTTGCCTGTCTCTGTTGTTCTGGGGTGCTTCGAGGTCTGAGAACTTGGCAAGGGGATGCTGGCAGGGAATAGGTACTGCATGAAAGTAAAGCAGTTTTCAAAACTCATCTTTTGGCTGCCTCTAAGTCTAAATCAAGTTTCAACTCTGAATATTTTATGCATTTGACTAACCTTATAGATGTGCTACACAAAAACATTAAAACATGACTTAAGATTGTTTGCAGGTAATCATACTTCGTTTATTACTAGAACTTGTTTATATTTATTTTCTGTTTCATTGTAAGGCACTATTATCCTTTGCTGATAAATACAGGCATACATTTCACTGTTCTATATTTTTCCTGTTATGCTGCTGACCAGGCTACCTCAATTTTGCATACCATTTCCTGCATACTCCTCTTTTCTGATTTTTATTAATATGGATTGTAATTCAGACTTATATATACTTAAAAGTCTCACCCTGGGTTTTTGCCTTCATCTGCAGAACTGAGGAACTGTACAATAGTAATTAGGTAAGCCCATAACACAATAACAAGAACTACTTAAGCTTCATAATACGGTTCAACTTTATCAAAAAACTGCTGTGACCTCAATAAACTCACTGTACCCAAACTCTAAAAAAAAAAAAAAAAGGAAATAATTTCTATGTATTCAGCTGAATTCTGCAAAAATACCTACAAAAATCTGAATTTGAGGGTATTGTTTCATTGTGTAAAAAAAAATCATAAATGTGGAAGTATTTACAGAGTTCAGTCCAAAAGTACCTTAATTAGTAAACCTTTACTAATTTTTTTACCCTTAGCAATCACAGAAATTTTATTCCTGCTAGGTCAAAGGATTAATGCCATAGAAAGGTATAGCAAGTAATCACAAAGTTCTTCCTTTTCCTTCTCCTTTCAAAAGCTGCCACACATTCATTTCTCTTCTTTTTACCCATTGTCCCCTCTTCATGGAGCTGATCACCAGCAGGGCACAAGCATGTATTTTTTCCTTTGGGTTCCCCTTACTTTCTAACCTGTGATGTTACTTCTTGATCACTGAATACCTAGAACATTGTTGAGGACTTTTATTATCTTGTAAGGAACTTTTCACTTGGGAAAGATGAGAAATATTCTGCTCTCCCAAACAGGAGTAGTGCTTTTGCATAAGGAGTTATATTCTGACTTTTTGAAGTGTGTCTCCTGTCTCATATGTAAAGTCCTGCTCAGGACACAAGATTAGTTACGCTTTAGCTGTTAAATGAGTTAGTGGTTTGAATGTGTATAGCTTCGTGAATTACTGAATTACTGTTAGGAAAATGGAAGTCTAGACCATATTTTTCAAAGGGCTCTAATTTAATATTAACCATTGTAAGATTTATACCATGTATTTGTCTGTGAGAGCAAATTAGAGAAATAGGTGGCTAAATAATGTCATTTTAACCCTCTGTCAATTCAAGTACAAAATTACATCTTTGGAAGTGTAAACCACCTTGAGTCTCGTTGATACACCTCAAAAATCAAGTCTTTTAGATCCCATTGTTAAATTTATGTTTTACATGTTTACCAGATAAGTATTCTAATACAAGCAAGAGGTCAGAACTTCTGAAGAGATTGCAGATGTTATTTTAATAACAGAATAGCACATTAATATGTGTTAAAAAGCTATCCCTCGTTTCAGCAGATTGTGCTCAGCTATGAAGGTAAAATAAATTTCCAGGGGTCTCCTTGAACTCATTTTGGAATGAACTGCATCAGTTTCCACTTTGCCAATGATACTTTACCTGTCCAGGTGTGAGAGCAGCCCCTCGTTCATTAAAGCATGGGATTCTGCCTACCAATGGAGGACTGAAGTTAGCTCCAGGGTGGTGCTAGCCAGGGGGTGAACATAAACAATTTTATTAAAAATTCTGAAGTAGCTGTTAATGACCTCCACCCCCTAAAGGAAACTGAATTATTTGCATGCTTTGTACTTTTATCCATGCAATCCCTTAATACAAGAGTAAAAGATCTTGTAAGGTCTCAGTTTCAGAAGCATTACTAAATGCACCTTCATATCCAGCTGACGTGTGACTTTGGCAAAGCTCACCGTATTTCTCGCTTACCCTGTTCATCTTTCATGAAGACCCTGGCACATGCGAGGAGCACTGCTCAAAACCTCCGTCTGCAGGGCACAGGCAGGTCAAAGAGACAAAGGACAGTAACGCAATCTAACAGGCTGTTAGATTTGCCAGCTAAATTTCCTCCCCAAAACACAAAGAGGAAAAGAAGGGTTGCAGTCTGCAGCCTGTGAACGGGAGGGTGTTAAGCTAACACTTTGTAAGTGGCTGAAGATGGAGAACATCTGTCTCTCTCATTCCTTCTGAGGGTTGTCTCCTGGGACGTGTGAGTAAGCCTCTCTGCTGAGTGATTCTTAAGCTCATGCTCACCCTGCTGAAAAAGTATTATGGGAGAAAAAAGAAGCAAGGAACGTGTTGCTCAGTCTCCAGAGAGTAAAATCCATGAAAGGATGTCTGCTGTGTAATTCACTGACACACTAGATTTGGTTTCAGGGAAGCTAAACATTGACAAAGAAGAATGAGAAAGAGAGGACTGGGACAGTTTTCCCTGTATTTTATAGCCAGGCAACATACTTATAATATTAAAACAGTGGTAGATTAATAGGATATGGACCACAAAAGTGTTGCTTACCATTCTTGTGGATTAACTTAGAGTAAGAATTCTGGTTTTTTAATCAAAGGACTAGTTGTAATCAAAGTCAGCACTAAATTGAAAATTCTATTCAGAATTCTATTCATGCCACAGGTTTTATTCAACAGAAGAAAAACCTTATTTTTTGAAGAAGGCTTTGAGCTGAAGTCAAAAGAGTCAATTTATTTTATGTATATTATGAAATATTTGGACAGAAATGCCCAGGCGGACTGTGCAAATTATATTTGGGGTAATAATATCCATTATTATTTCTTTCTTGAAACTACTGGACAATGGTTAAAACAGAAATGTGATGTATTCTGCTTTGAAATCAGAAGCCTTCTCAGTAGTGAAAAGTGGGTTTAAAGGACCTCATTTAAAGGGGCCCTAAGGGTCTTAAAAGGTCTCACTTCTAAATCAGTGTTCTTGGTGAGATGAATAAAAATAGCTGGACATCCATCTTAGAACAGCTGTAATTCAGTTACAGCTGTCATTTCATGATATTCTAGGCTGCCTGGAGTGTATCGCTCACAATTAATAATGTGTACAATACTATCAACACAGGGGAATGGATCGAGAGCAAAAAAAATGGGTTGAAAACCAGTTTTTGTCAAAAAAAAAAAAAAAAAGCTATGTAAGTTTTCTTTAGGAAGGAAAAAATTAATCAGAGGGTATGGCCATTCAAGGTGGAGTTGTTTGTTACTTATCTCATACCAGTGCAGTACTTTTGTTTTTTCTGTGTACATTAAGAAGCTGGAGTATAGAAATATAGATGTACTGTGGAGATCAGAGGATATTTTTGCCCTTAGCTTGCTGCTGCTGACCCATTCTTCAAGATTCTTATTTATATAGTTAATACAGTTTAACATTATTAGGTGATGTTGTTGACCTGAGCACCGCCAACGGCTGTAACCAGGCTGAGAGACCTGGTATCAATATGGGAAGCGTGCCTTAAGCCTGTGCCTTCACAAATTCTATGAATTTTCAATATTCTAAGTGTGGTAGAATTTATTTGTTCACAGACCACGGCAAAGCATTGGAATCTACAGCTGTTTATATCCTTTGTTTGAAATAAGAAAGCACAGAAAACCCAGACAACTAGCGTTTTAACAGAAATGCGCAGGAGAACAGTCACATACAATCAAAGTCACCAGGGTTTTTATGTCTCACTCACTATTATATCACTCTCGCTTTACAGAGGCGTTTGCTGCTTTCAGCATGTAAATGCCGTTACTCAAGCAGAGCACTGCCTTTCACACTGCAAAGCTCTCTTGCAAGATTGGGTCAGGCAAAGAGAGCGTGTTCCTCACCACTCTGCTTTGTTTTTTTAATTATAATATGTAGAGTGATGATGCTTTCCTACTTTGTAGACTATTAATAAATACCTGAAAGAAAGTTGAGGCAGGGGAGTGTTAGGAATATTCTGACTATATTTTCACAGTATCATAAGGTT
>VWPV01009176.1:0-45801 GCA_013389885.1 Geococcyx californianus
CTTGGCAACTCCATCAGCCAATTTGCTCAGGACTCTGGGCCACATCTCATCAGGACACATAGACTTACATATATTCAGGTGGTCATAAACCCCATCTCTTTGGGATAGACTTTGCTCCCCTAGTCCCTGCAACTTGAGAGGCATAGGAAGAGTGGTTGCCAGAGAAGACTGAAGCTAAACTTTATTGAGTACCTAAACCTTCTTCTTGTCTCTTGTTACCAGTTTGTCAGTTTTGTTCATCAGTAGGGGAGGGGTGGTACGCTTTCTTTGACCTTCCTTTTCTGGCTGGAATATATGTAGAAGCTCTTCTTATTATTCTTTACATCTCTTGCCAAATTCAGCTCCTTCTGCACCTTGGCCTTCCTGATCTCATCATAACTGGGCAAGATCCCTATCTCCTCCCAGGATATCTGTCCTTGCTTCCACTGTCTGTGAATTTCCTTCTTGCCTTCTAGTTTGACCAGCAGGTCTCGACTCAGCCATGCAGGCCTCTTGCCTTCCTTACTTGATTTCTTATACCTGGGGATTGAGAGCTCTTGTGCTCTATGAAAAGCATCCTTAAAGGTCTGCCAGTTAAATGATGGTTAGTGATAAGATATATCCAGGGAAAGTACTGAGTCCTCAAGCGAACAATAGGAAAGTCTGTCAGCCCCTGTCCGTGAGACACCAGGCAGGTTAAAACCAGACTCATTTTCTAGATCTAAAGACAACGGGTGGACCCAAGTGCCAAAATATCCAACCTGTGAAGGTCACAGGAAAGAGAGGAGAGTCAGCTGCTTCTTGAGAAACTGAGCAACATGTAAGGGGATTAGGAGGGTGACTCATATCTCCAAACTCAGATGTAGGGAATACGTCTGGTTTCTGAATTTGCAAGGAACATACGAGTTTAGTTAAGATCAGAGATGCTTGAACTTCAGTTAGTTTAAACTGTTTCTTCTGTATGAGTGTATATGAAACATGTCCTGGTTTTGGAAAGCTATTCTGAGTCACACTAATCACAGCTGCCTTGGAGGAAGTCTCTTTCAGGAGCCCTGCACAGTCAAGTTCCATGGCTTAAGCCAGATTGATAAGGGTAAGTCTGTAACCCAGAGATCTGCTCCCCTTCAGAGAGATAAGGAACACAAAATTCCCACCAAACATCCAGGTAATATAACTATTTATGGGGTAGCTGCTAAAGGATTTTGGAGGGGTCATGCACAGTGTTCACACTTTGGGGGCTGGACTTTTATAACAAATTAGCTGTTAAAAAGACTGCACTTCTAAAGCAGGTGTTGAAACTGACGTGATCAGTCAGCAAGGCTGCATTTTCAGCCGCAAGTCTTAATGCTATTTAATCTTCAAATTTGATGGGGTAGACCTCAAGCTAGCACTCCTTACATAACTCACATTAACATTCATTGCTTCTTAATTGTGGAGAGTCATGTCAGGCTGGTTCTCATTTCTTTCTGCAGGAGACCACAGAGCTTTGTTTTGTATTTGCAAGATCCAAGCTTAACTGCTGTCTTCCTTATCCTCCTCCTTCTACTGACTGGGGAATATCTGTGGTCAGCTATCAGCCCCATCTTGTTCTGTATCAGGATGCAGTATGCGGAGGGCAGGCTTTGCATGGCAAATCGAAGGAGCAGGCTTCCTTCCTCGTGGTTCAGTAATGGCCTGGCAAGGCTTGCTCCTGCAATGTGCGTAGCAACTCTTACAAATAGACGTCACCTAAAACTAGTCTGTCTCTCCAGAAGTGCAAGATCAACACCCTCTCCAGCATAAGCACCTCTGGTCCAGCCAGCAGGAGACAGAAAAGAAGCAGGAAGACACCACTGATTTCAGTCAGTCTGGCCCAGTTGAGAATGACTGTCCAGTACACTAGTTAGGCTGGAGTCGTGCATGAGCCTGAGTTCGGACTAGGTCAGATTTCTTCTCAAATCTAATTTTAGACCTTCTCTGCTATTATTTATTCAACAGTATGAATGAGATATAGACTGCCTTCATTGATTCGCTTCTGTCCCTTCTCCATATTTTGCCTCTTCTCTCTTGAATATCTCACAACAAGCATATTACTGAACTGTGTCAAGAATGGAAGAAAGAAACTCTGTTGAATTAGGATGTTTTTTTAAAAAATATTTTCTAAACTGCATTAATCCTAACGTTTATCACATTAGTCATAGGCTGGAGCATGTAGTTTCCTCTGTGTATAACTAGTTGCAATTGTGCTGTTGCAATCCACATCAAACTTTTTTAACAAGAATAGAAAAAGCTCAAAACTGATCTTGGATGGTTCTCAGTAAATGCTGACATTCCACTCTGTTACTAGAGCTTGCTTTCATTTTATGCTGCCACATATAACTAACACATATAACTGACAAGTAGGAGTAGGTGTAGGTAGTAGGTGTAGGTGTTGGGCCATAGGTTGGACTCGATGATCTCAAAGGTCTCTTCCAACCTTACAATACTGTGATAATGTGATACTGTGATATCAGCATATCCCATTTTTATTTTATGTTTTGCAGTATGCCATTAACATGGCAGCAAAGCAAGTGATATGCTGTAAATACCGTGTGCCCCATAAATTCCACTGATAAGTTACAGCAGGGAGTATTAGTAGTTTATTAGCCTAGCTTTTTTAAAAGCAGGAAGGTGACTGCTTTTTTTTTCTTTGGCCAAGATGGCTCTGGTTACAGGTTCCCATTCAGAAAATAAAGGAAGTCACTGTTTGAAGAAAAAAAGACTGAAGAGAATATAAACGTGAAGCCCTTTCCCTGTGAGGACTGCCATCACCAGAAAAGCAGTTTCCCACTAAGGACACGACGTGGATGTTTCCTTTTGGTCTCAAATTCTTTCCAGGTTGTGACTGTAGCTTTGGTTCCTGCCACCATGTAATTCCCCTTTCACATCACTGCCACTTGTGTAGGTCAGTAAACAAGTTAGATGATGTTCTTCCGTAACGTCAGAACAAAACCCAAAGACACCAGGCCCTGCAGAAACACACATGCTATGATAATGAAAGCAGCCCTTGAAAGACTGGGCAGATGAATATTCTCTCTTCGTGTACTAGAGCCTCGCACTCTTGGGGCCTCATTTTGCAACTTGCTGCAAGAACGACAACAAGATGAAGGGATAAAGCAGCACATAAGCACTCAGTGTAATTAGTTTTAATATGATACATTGAGACATAAAAGGCTGATCATCACAGTTGAAATGGTAGTTGCACATTGTAGAGGAGAAGTTTTCCTCACAGAACGGCCACCAGAACCAAGGGGCATGTTTCAGAGAATTGGAGGTGCTCTGCAAAAAAACCCACAGGTCTAGTATACAGCTTCTACTTTAAGAACTGTTCAGAAAAGAACAACTCGTTGATGGTGCAGCTGGACAAGGACAGTATGTAACAAAGCCACCCTCCAGTTCTGCTGCAGAAAGATGTATGTGCCTATAACCTGCAGCTCTAACACAAAGTAATTCTGTAAGTGGGAAATCCTGGGTACCAAACTTCAGCAGAGGCAGTTTGTGTTGACCCCAGGCACCCAGCCCACCCTGACACATTCCAGCTAGTTCTAACTGAATAAAACGACTGACCAGTTTAATGTAGACTATTTGATATAATAGACTTCACCTTGGCTTTATATATATATTTTATATATATACATACATATATATATATATATATATATACATACACATATATAAAACCCAGATCGGNATACACATATATAAAACCCCCAGTGATTTCCCTCTAGAAAGCTACCACTAGGTCTAGAACAAATTGATGACCTTTGAAGTTCCCTTCCAACCCAAACCATTCTGTGATTCTATGAATCTGTGGTTCTGTGTATTTTGGACATCAAGAACCTCAAAGAAGAGGACATTTCTGTCATATGTAGAAAACTACTTACCAAATAAAACCAGTAAGAACTGGGATTCTGACTCTGAGATTTCTTTTTATATAGATTAATCATATTCCTGTTATGGGGTGTCAGTGAGACAGGAAGGATGCTGATGTGATTTGTTGTAACTCGTGGCAGATGAGGGAAAGGCATGTTTGCAGGACAGCTTTGAGGGTTGGAATAGTGTCAGTGCCAATGTAGCCTCATCAGAGTGATTCACACTGGCTTCTTAGAAATAGCATTCTTCAGTTTCTCCACTCACTATTGATCTTGAATATAGTAATAGAAGAGGACTGTCTCTTCTGTTTTGAGTCCAGACAGACTTCTACAGAGGATACATATTCAAGAAAGATGCTCCTTTCCAGAGGGGTAAGCACACAAACCAGAAGGTAACTCCTCCTTCTGACTCACAGGCTTCTTCTACGTGCTGTTCACATGTAAGACACCACAGGACTTCTAGATACTTCTGGTTTCTAAAAGAAAGGTGATCCTCAGGGAATATGTCTCTTCTCTGTCAGCACCAGGGGGTCTGTCATGACATGATGTGGGCTGAGAAGGGGTTGGTGGTTAAAACAGTAGCTTTGACATAATAAAACGAATATCACTGTTTTTCAGTCTGACTTTGCAAGTAAATTCTGCTAACTTCTGGGCTGCTCCAAGTCCACTTACTTTCTATAAAAGCCAGGAAAAGGGACAGTGCATTTTCTGTGAAGATTTGGAATAGCTGCCAAGCTTCCTCTAGTTTTCTGGAAAGGGCTGGGAAGACCAGTAATGTGATGCTTGCCAGAGGTGATGTAATTCAGTGTGTCATCAACTCAGGGCAGTTCTTAGATGGCACAATCTATCCGTTTGTTAGCAAAAATAATAAGTGTACTGCATATGGTGCAGCAGCTCCATGTTGTTGAAGATATGTAATTGTGGAGGTTACTGAACTTGGTGTGTTTGATTTTGTGATTTAAAATAACACCACAGTCCTAAAGGCAGGGCTTTCTTTAATTTCATTTGCTTTAATTTTTAAAGGAAATACAATTCTGGACCAAGGTTTGAAACATTTCAATAGGTTGGCTTTCATAGTGGTGCAATGTCCAACGCATTATGCTATACTGTTGACAAGAAGTTAAGAGTTGATAAATTCCAGTGCCATCTGACACAAACACTTCGATTAAATGCAACTGGGAAGTAACTTGCATGTCTAGGAACATTTTTAATTATGTTAGGTAAAGCATAAAAAATGCCAGTTCTGATGGCTTTCCACAGAGGTAGCCTCAGAAGGAGTCCTTAGATAGAGAAAGGTTAAGATATGAACCAGTATTTTTTGCTTAGGTGTGTTCACTAAGTGTCATTAACTCAAAGGGTGGTTCAGTGGAAATATCAACAGTGCTGGTGTTTGTGTCAGTGCTGCTTGCACAGACTCCTGTTAAGAAACAGGCTCTTCTAGAACACAACTCTTCTCCTCGCAGTAGATCTTCAAATGAAGTGGACTGGTTACTACAGGGCATCTTTATCCCCACTCATTGTAGAGACAGTCCAGACAACAAAGTCAGACGCAGGTTGCCCAACACCTGAGGTCCAATGCGATGCGCTTTACCTAGGATATCTAAAGGCATCACTAAGACCAGACTGGGGCAAGCCATATCATTGCTGAGGCTTGCATACCTCTGTGATCAGTGGAGCACCCCATCTGCCTACATTTCCTTTCCAAAAGGCCCTGGGAATCTGTGTGGCTGCTGCCTTGAGTGTAAAGGATGACAGCTTCACTGGGAGTAAGCTAATTCATCAGTACTCAGCTTTGCATTACGTTCAGGCTCTGCCCTTTTTCTTCTTTTGGCAGAAACAGCACAGTTAGTTTGTTTCATATTCACTTAACAGAAAAACTGTCAGTTCTACAGAAGAAGTATCTTGACCACAGACTGACAGGTTTCATGATCCATCATTTATTCACTCCACATTGCTAACCTTCACAAAATGTCCCCTCTACTGTATATGCCTGCTGTGAAAGCAACACAGGAGGTTTGAACAGTTCAGACAGGTTCTCATATTGTTACTTTCAGCCTTTTTTCTGCTTGGGAAGCAATGAAAATACACACTCACTCTGTGGTGAAAAGGTGCAGCAGTCTGGATCCAGCAGCTCTCAGTCTTAGCCCAATTCACACCCTCTCAGCAGAGGAGGGAACAAGTAGGTCCTACTCTTACTCTTCTGCCCCCTTACTTGTCCTGCCAAACACTAGGTGGAAGATGTGTGCAAGTCAATTCCCACCTAAGTCTTGAAGTCTTGAGAACATGGACCGCATGCCTGAATTGAGGAATTCTCATTCATCAGTTTGTCATTCAGGAAAGGTTGAACCAAAGGATGAAATATTTGCTTGCATCACTGTGTTCCAAAAGCACATCCATATAACCAACCCAGCAGCGGCAGTGTAATGCCACCCCTAGGAATGCCACAGAAGGATTTAAACAACCAGCTTAACTCATCTCCTAATTATGAGCATTTTTATCAGCAGCAAATCCTGTTGGTGCCACAATAGTTATTATTCCAACCTAAGAGAAAGCTTAGTTTATAAACATATTTCACACTGAAGACCTATTCTCCAGAATTGCTTGAGTCAGCTGGTAACATGCACATTTATCTATGTAAAATATCAACCCACTGACGGATATAATTACTGAGTTTGTATAACAGAGGATAAGTTATATTCCCGTGTGAATCCTGAAATGACGGTTTGCCTTCATTCAGCCTGTGGTTTCCTTCACCAGGCTCACCCTGTGAAGTGGTTACATGTGCAGAATGACAGACTCAGAGGTGCCTCACTGTAGTGGGTGAAGTGGAGGGTACCTGAGGTCTAACCACAGAGATTCGATACATCTTAGTGGTTGCATTTTTAAACTCTCTTTGCCCAGTTCCTCAAGGGGAGTACAGCATGCTGGTTCCACCACTGCCATCAAACCAATGATGAACAGCTGCTAAGTAGGCTCACAAACTCCTCGACACAGCCCTGATTTGAGGTGCGTGCAACTGGAGTGCATGTCAGGTCAATGTGTTAGAGCCACAGCAACTCCTGGCCAAATAGGACAGGTGACCCAGAGACGTTTAGAAAAGAAGTGGCAATACGGATTTCCTTAGAGCAATTAAAATACGCGGTTTCTCACACTTTAAATGTGAGTTTTACAAGAAATAGCATCTAGATACATCAGTGACTATTGAAATAAAATGTGCAGGATGTTTTCCATCTATGAAAATTGTAACCTGACTGCTACACCAAGAGAGTACTCGTGGGCAGTATTAATGGTGTACACATCCCATTCCTCACATCTTCTCTCAGCATGTGTTACCAGCCACTGCTGGAAGCAGAACAGCAGCCTCTTCCAGCTTCCATATGGCCATACACAATTTCTGGTGTAACTTTTTTCTGCAATGACACCTCCAAAGGTGTTTTAACCTTGCACATTGCCAAAGTGTTTGTCAGATAACAGCCTGGCAGAATGGCACACCTTCATTCCACTTAATAAATTATTTTTTGGCATCATATAGTCCATAAAAATGGTCTGGCATTCTGTCTTCTGATTTTCTCCATTCACTGAGTAAAACATGATACATGCCTAAACAGCTAATTAGACAGGTAACACTATTTGAAACATAAATAATGTTATATTGCCTTTATCTAGGGTGAGACAATCAAATAAAGAAAAAGCCTATCATAATACTTCTATCTGATAGGTTAAACAAGATACAGGAAGATGTAGCAAGGAAAACATATTTTCATTATACCAATTTTTCTGAGCTAAAATATTGTGAAAACTTGCTTGTTTGTTCCAGTCCTGGCTTAAGGCCAAGTTAATTACAGCTTTGCAATAATACTCTTCAAATCTGAATTTCAAAGCAGCATCTCTTCAAAAGTTCAAAAGTTAATGCTGACTAAATCAGCAATAGTTTACGGGAAAAAAAAAAGTAAAGACTACAGAGCTGGTTTATTAAGTCTTTTTCGATTCTACAAGTTCTCCGTGTGCTAATATGGTCCCAAAGGAGGACAGCAAGAGAAATTGAATTGCACCTTTTTGGAATGGATTACTAATTTGAATGACTGACTCATGATCTTCACAATTTATGGTTGTGTTCCCCTCTGAGTACATCAGGTTAATTTTAAAAAAAAGCCAACTTAAACCTTCCTCCTGCTCAGCTGTAGAACTCACTGTCACAGAACATCGTGGATACCATAAATGCACATCAAAAAACTTAGGAGAGAAATTTCACCAAATAGCATTTCACACCAAGATGCAAATACAACTTCTGTCTCAAAAAATTCAGGAATCATGCACTGCTGAAAGCTGGAAGAATGTACACTTACTCGATCATTGTGTGCTTATTTTTTTCTTTTGTGTCTGCTGTCAGTCCCTGCCAAGGGCCAGGCAATACTAACTTCCGGTCTTATTCATAGTAGATTAAATTTTATTGACAGGACTTTTACTTTTCTTCAAATTCACTACAATTTGAAGAAATTTAAAAATGGTTCAGTTGCCTTCCCCTGCTTTTTAATAATATTTTTCCCTACAAGTCCAAGTTTCCCACCTCCATGAGAACATAAATGTGGGAGTGCCGATAACACCATTGATAATGCCAGTCTGGCAAAACATCTATTCCAGGATGACCTGCAGGTTTCTTTCTGCCTGATCAGTTATAGGATTTTGCCTTCTCTGAATAGTCACACCTGCGCTGAGGACTTGTACTGTTGATTAGTTAATTAGGTAGTTCAGCATATCCCAGAGGAGTAAACTTCATCCCTCAAGATGGGCAGGGTTGGCACAGTTACAGCATATCCTGCATTTTCTGTGCCTCCTGCAGTGCTCTACACTTTTTTTTCTTAAAATTAAGGTCTGCTTTGTGCTCTGGCCCACTCTATAAACTGCTGTACCTCAGCAAGTGTCCATAAAGTTCAATGGTGATGGCAAGACAGGACTCATCTGCTCCATTCAGTGAAGCAAACCCTGGGGTCACCTTCATGAGTAACCAGTGGGCAGGTCATATACTGAGCAGTTTGTAACCTTCATAGTTTCCTCAACAAACCATTCAGTATGGCCAAAATTTGTCATCCTTGGTAACTATTTGGCTGTCATCACTGGTGCAGTTGATTCCTCAGAAAGCTCAAGAAGTGCATCTACCTTCCAGGAAGAAAGGGAGGAGAGCATTTCCCGAGGAGCTGCAGCTGTTTGTCCCTCCCATGGGGAAACAGGGAGCAGGAGGTGAGGTGTCCATGACATGGCTGAGGATACAATTCCCAAAAAAAGGCTTAAAGAAACCAGACTTGGCATTTTAACCTTGGCCAGCTGAAAGAAGAGCTTGTTTGTCTTTTTCTGTCTTTGAAAAAATGTACGGATGCTTTCCTGGTACCAGCTGCTTGCTTGGGTCTGCAGCCATCGTCCTTGCCACACCATGCTGCCATTACCAGTCCCACTCCTGGGAGAGGACTTGGATAAAATCCGGAGCTGACAGCCAAGTTTTCTGCAGTTTCCTGGCCAGGCTCATTCTGGGAAATCCAGCCAGCACTGCATGTCCCATCTGCGTGGGTGGGGAGAAACTGGAGCTTGGAAACAACCCGGCTTGGCCAAATACTGACAGGAACAGCCCCTGACGCCTACATCCCACCACCACCCCTGCTGCCCCACAGCCCACAGACAGGTCAAACCTCCAGCATCTGCAAATTCCACCTGAGTCAATGCTAGTGGGCAGAGACCACCAAAAGCAGCCAAGGATGGGAAAAACAGGGAGTTAGAAATGAAGCGTAGACTGGACTGGCAGAAAGGTATGTCTATGTGGCTTTGAAGAAGGAGCAAACAGAATTTTTGCACAGAGAATAAAAGAGTTCAGCTTTGTTATGAACATGTTGCCAAAAACATTAACTTAAATACAGGATAGGGGATCAGCAAAACTGGCAACTCCCTGTCCAGCCC
This sequence comes from Geococcyx californianus, assembly GCA_013389885.1. Lineage (NCBI taxonomy): Eukaryota > Metazoa > Chordata > Aves > Cuculiformes > Neomorphidae > Geococcyx > Geococcyx californianus. Next base: position 9,816 of record VWPV01009176.1, read on the forward strand.
AAGAGTGTAGTTTTGTGTTACTGGGACAACTGCTGCCCCTTTTAAAACAGTCTCTTCTGAGTCACTGTGCTCACTGGAATGAAGATTTAACTTGAGGCATTCTACTGGAAATCCTAATCACCAGGGTACACCATCACTCTCACTTTTTTCTGAAACACAGTACAGTTAGCATTTTATGCCAAATGTAACAAATTCCAGAGGGGAGGCTTTCACCCCAATGTACTCTGCAGATGAGGCTGGTGCATCGCCCAGGAGACAAATCCTGGCCCCAAATCAGGCACAAGGAGCAAAACTCAAGGCTCCATACAAGGCATTATTCACAGTGCTGTTGAGTAGGAAGTAATGACCACGTGCCTGGGTTTTGTGTGGGAAGGAGAGGTGCAGCCGAGTACCGCATTCTTCATTTACAGAGATGTGCATACAGCAGCCTTAGTTGTGATGGCTCCAAGCTAAAGCCTGCTGGAACCATCACATCTAGGGGGACCGCATGCACATCCTTCAACTGTGTTCAAGACCTTTGGGACTTCAGGAAATTACTTGCAAGTCTAATTTGCTTGCAAATTCAAGACAAAACAGTTGAATGATCCAAATTTGCAATTTACACAGGTAAAATATCAGATAAACCCCAAAGCTACTTCAGGAATTAAGTCATTCATGTCCTTTGGAGCACAGATACGGCGGCCACATGCACTAAACATGTTTATAGACTAGTTTTCAGTTCAATCAGTCAAGTCTTAGGCAGCCACGCTGCTGTGAAGCAGACACATGGAGCTAGAGTAGCCCAAACAGCCCTCCAAAGCTGAAGTGACCAGGGTGAAACTGTGCTGCAACTTCTATTTTATTCGTGCTAATAGCTATGAAGGAGACAAAGACCCCCCTATGCTGAGCTATTTAGTACTTTTTCAGCAACATAACCACCCTCTTTGCACAATCCAAGGCATTCAGAGCCAAGGAATCTGGGGTCCATCTGGCTCAGGGCAAAGCTCTCCCAAAGGTGTAGTTCCCCACACAATCTGACTCTTCCCTGTATTCCCAAAAGTCAGAGGATGGTCAAAACACACACTTGCTTCATGAGGCTTTGCAGGATTTTGCAGAGATGTAGACTCAACTAGGGTTCATCAAGCACCTTCACCCACATGCAGCCCTTCTTTCCTGCCTTAGCCTGGGCAAACACATAGTTTCAGAATGGTTGTAGCCCCCCAACTATTATTGAAACTAATAAAACTGATGTAATGGAGAGAAAGCATTAACATTTTCCTTGCAGTGGAAGAATGGTCAGCACCTGGGTGTTTAGCAGACTATCTTTAGACTGGAAAAGAGGAGGATCCTCTAACCCTCTATTACCATTTTCTTTGGAAAATTTGGGGTTTCATTGTCAAGAACGATTTAACAGAAGTTACAGGTTTGGAAACCATGCACAGAAGCAGCTGAATAACTTTGTACACTGTTCAACCATGCTGAGACTCAAGTCAAATATTTGAGGTTTGCCACAAACCAAGATGAAGCTTATTTACACTAACAAAGGGCACCCAAGGAACAGTGGTGGCCTGAAGTATGCACAACGTGTTTATCAACACCAGATATTTACCTTAACTTCTATATTTGGAGAGTAGCTTCCCACATGCTCAGTCATGACCTACGAGGTTAGCTTTGTCTTGTCTTGCTTCTGTACAGCACATGCTATGCACTGTAGGAAGAGATCAGGCTCAGAAAGAATCCATGTGCAGCACAAAATAATACCCCCTAGTATTCTTGGAAACCTTCCTTGTCTATTATATCCCAGACCATAAGACTCCAGAGTTTAATGCCCTTGCTAGGTTCTCACAAAACCTTCCAGCTATTAACTATAAAATTACTCTCTTTCTCAAGGACATTTTTATTCAAATAAAAGATGTTTTGTTGCGAACAAAGTGAACTGAGCTTCCCTCATATTATGTCCTCTGACAGCTCCCACGGGCCCTTGTTAGCATCCTCTGGTGGTCATGGGAGAGGACTTTCTCAACCCCTGTGCTGCACCAATCATGTCTAGCACTGGAGATGTACGTAACAGCATGGGCTCTTGCCAGCTCAGAACAAGAGTGACTTTGCTCTGTATGGGGCTGGAGAACTGTGTGAGAGCAGGGAAGAGGTAGCAACCACATAGAAGCTGAAGGGTGGAGAAAATGGTGCATTGCTCCTCACCTGGTTCTCCTCCTAAGGGACATGGAGAATGGCTTACCATGACATGCTCCCTAGGGACAGATCTTAGCCTGGGAACTTGTTATTTCTCCACCATACTGAACAGCTCAGGTCTTTCTGTCTTGTCTCATGTCTACTAAATTATTACTTACACATGCCATCTTTTCTCTAGACTTTCTCCAGTTGCCCTGATTCAACAAGGGTGATATGAGTGTTACTTTGATGATGAAGAAGGATCCAAACCAGATAGCCTGACAAAGGACAGCAAGTCTGGAGAGAAGGAGGCTCACCTGGCTATCAGTGAGGAGGAAAAAAAATCACCTGATTTCCCTGGAACAGGTCAAAACCTGAGAACAGAGCATCCGAGATGTCCTTGGATCTGTCTGTAGATTGTGCTCTGGTCAGTAATTCCATCATCAAGAATCTCTGTGGCTGTCTGAGTCACAGAAAGGCATAAATGTAAGCTGCTTATTCCCTAAAACCTCCGTCAGACCAGTTTTTTTTTCCTCTAGTTGTCTGTAGACTAGAGTCTATTTTCTACTGTGTTGGGTTCCTGGTTCACACTGCACAGAGCAGGTTATTAAAACATGATACAGAGGTGATCACTGGTTTCTCATCAATATTCAGGTCGCTCAAATTCATCTACTACAAACCTCTGTACTGAGTGAAGACTGAGTGTATCCAGGCATGTCTGGCAGAAGGTTGTCTAGCTGAGCCTCGAAAACATTTTGGGAAGGATTTTCATTGCTTTCCTAGATTACCTGCTTTACCATTTTACTAATATACTTTTATAAAAAGAGGAACAAGCAACAACAACGAGAAGAGGTCTTGCTAATAAGCAAGACATATTACATTTGCCGCAGATTGAGTAGGGCTTTTTTTGTGCTTCCTTAGGTGCACTTGAAGAAAATTGATTGCCAGCCTATAACAGCCTTTAAATATTCAAAGACTTCATATATCCTTCACCAGCCTTTGCCCTTGACAAAGCCCTCTACTTCCTTTAATCTTTACTAACAGACCATGGTTTTTAAATTTCTTTTTGTTCTTGTAGCTCTCCTCTGGCCTCTCCCTAATTTGTCTACATCCCCAGGCACTGAGAGTATTTGCATTATCCATTCTGATTTCCTGAACAGCAGTTCCGCCTCCCTTGAAGATAGATCGTTAAGAGCATTTTTCTGCACCATGTTGTCTTTGAAACTCAATGTGAAATATCAAAATGAGAATAACAAAAGCCACCAATAACACATATTTGACTAATGGATTTGCTTGCATAGAAGTCAAAGCATCCCAAAGCAGTCCCACCTTGCCCTCAGCTGCCCCTGGCTGGAAACAAGTCCAGCTGGAATGACAAGACAGTTCCAGTGCTCCAAGCTTCAGAAAACAGAAAGAGAAAACAGAAGCTTGATTAAGACCTTTTCATCCCTCAACATGGCTATCTGAGACTTCAGCTAACTCAGACCATTTAATTCCTCAGAGATCATTTACCTGTTTTCACTTGTTTAGGATTAAATACAAATAACAGCAAAAGATAATATTGCATCCAAATTGCAGTTGAAAAAAAAGCCAGTAGAAGTGCCCTAAATCAGCTCAGTACATGTTGTAACAGAGAAGGATGGCCAAGGAGAGACTGCCACCACCAACAGCTCTGTGCTTCTACTGTTTCAACATCAGTTTCTCTCCCTTTTTTCTCCTGGAAGAGTACAATACAGAGCTGCTGGGCTTTTTCTGCCATGCAGGAAGGAGTGAGCTGCCGTTTTGAGTGTGGTTTTGGTGTAGGAACCCATGATTCCATAGGGCAAGATCCTTCTCCATAGGGAGGGAGCCATGGGACCTCTCTTTACCAAAGACCCAAAGACATTTCCCCTCCTCATTCATCCATGAGAAAACATTTGATGTCAAGTAACAAATGTGGGTATGTGCTTTAATCTGCAAAATCAGATGCTGTTTATTTTCCAAAGAACTCCTGGAAATGAAATGAAAAGGGAATACAAAAAGAATGCCAAAATTAATTAAATCGAAATCTCAGCCGTTGAATACTGCACAGTTAAACTTTCTGGATAGCTCTAGAGATCTGTAAGACAAACACGGGACATCATCGCTCCAGACACATTAAACAATCATTAACTTCCCTGTGTGAGGGAAAATGATTAGGTTTTGCTCAGTGTACTGTTTAAGAAATCATTTGTATAATCAGAGGTTAGCAGTGAAAAACAAAACCCTGCAGTGTAGAAACAAAGCAGATTGTACACTTATGCAGGTAACATGAATGTATGTGGTTCAGCCTTCCCTCTCAACCCCAGAATCCCTCTGACCTTAGCCTCCGCAGACCTGCTCCCCGTCCCCTAATGTTTGACATTGCTGCCTGCCTCCACTGGTGTCACACTCCTGGTCCTGTGCAGGCTCTGTGGGAGTACAAGGTAGGTGAAGAGTTCTTTTTGCAGAGAATTTTACATTGTGTTCATCAAATTCACTGTGAAGTGTGAGGAACTGAGGATGCATGACCCAGACGTGCTGTGCTTCCTGGATTCCTGGATAACAGGAAAGAATTTATGATTATTGTTACCAAAGCCTGGGTTTTGATAGTGCTATTGGAAAACCTAATTTTTTTTCTAAAAGTTCCTACATTGCACAGATTGCTGGTCTCCACTGAAAACCCTTTGTACCACCACAGCAGAACTGAAGGTCCCTATGCTAGTCATTAGCTGCCAGCTGTAGTGCTTGGCTAGAGCCAAATTTACTCACTTCATTTTCCCCGTACAGGAGCCCATCACAACCCAGAAAGTGAAAACCAAGCACACCCTGACAATGCTGGGCCTCTCCAGCCTGTATGTAATGGGCCATATGGGACTCTCCCACCTGATAAATAAGCTGCCAGAGCAGGCCTATAGCTGCTCTATCTTGTAGGGGCAGGTGGTTCAGACCACAGGATCGGCATCTGAGTCAGTAGGGCAGGGTACGGCTGCACACGGCCAAGGAACTGCTGACTGCCGAAGCTATGCCAAACATCCTCATTCCTTTTAAAAGTGCCTTACTGTCAGCAGGGTTTGAATAAGGTCTCTTCTCATCCTGGAACTGAGTTGCCCTGGAGATAGGGCATGAATATTATGTGTTCAAAAATATGTTACATAACATGTTTGTTATTTACCTTGTTTTCAGTTAATTGTTTTTTTGCATGGACTAGAAAGCACCACAGACTTCCAGATATTGGCACTGTCTAGCACACTGTATTAAGCCCCCAGGGCAGGTCTAATTGGCTTGCGGTTGCAGATATGTTGTAACTGACTTGGCTTGAAATTTTGTTGGGCACTTCATTTAGATTCGTACTTATTTACTCCTTTAAAACAGGAAGAAAGCATCCAGACTTCTTGGGTGAGGTCAGTGTGAGGTTTCTTTTCAGACACTGGGGCCATTTTCTCCCAGATCCGTCAAAATTAATTGAAACACTAAAAGCACTTCAGACTGTAAAGCATTAATTCATAGGAGCTTGTTCTCTTGAACTGTCTATTTAAACAGTGAATAATTTTGTATTTCATCTCTTAGACAAAACCTTACATGTCATCCCATGAACTTTACATTTGTGGCTGTTGTCAGGATTGCCTTACAGCAGGGCAGTCCAGCCTCCAAAGGGTAGGAGATAATAGAAAATAGGTTGTATTTTGCTACAAAACTTGTCTAAACACAGTTTCTGTACACACACAATTATTTCAGTCAGTCATATGACCTCCTTCTCACACAGAGCTAGGTCTGTGCTGACACAGGTCAGAGTGCCACGTGAGAGCATGTACAAGACATAGACAGTAGCCCTGTGCATGCATCTGCCCCCACATATCAGTGTTTCAGCGTGCTCCTTCTGGCATCCACTTCTGTACAAAATTAGCCCTAATTAGATCAGCATAAGGCTTGGTGGGGATGCAGTCATACTGAAATAAAAATACCTTGTGGTAAAACACACTCTGCTTTCTCTGTAAGAATAATCCAGATTTGTATAAACATGTTTGTAGCTGTGTGTTTGCACCCACACCAAGGAGGGGTGGGGGAAAGGTAGAGATTGTTTTACCCCAATTATACCATTAAGGCCTGAGCAGTGCAATCTTTCTGTATAGGCAAGGCCTTAAGGTCAGTATATAAATGTGCAATAAGAAGTGACCTCTTGAGAGCTGGTAGATGAATTACGGCTTCTGATAACAAAGGTTTTCACTGGACTTTGCCATACAGGAATGCAGATAAATGGCAAAGGGAATATAATTTAGCAGAATGACTCAGGAAAGTGCAAATAATGGGAAAACCTTATTTTTTTCCGTATAATTCAAGGCGTTCTTGGGAACTAAGGGCATTGTGTATTGGCAAGTCCAGTCCCTTGCTACCCCAGGCAACATATCCTATAACCTTTCTTGAAACTGACTGAGCTGTATCCTGAAACAGTTTACCTAGGGAGAAGGGAATGGTGCTCTACATTTCACCTCCTGGGAGGCTGATAGTTACTTGCATTGACATTTCAGTCTGGCAGGACAAAAGCTGAGTAATGCAGCAGAGTACAGTGGTGGTGCCAGGAGTCTAACACGCTCAGCTGGAAAGCTAGTAACAAAAAGGCAAGGCGTTTCAAGAAAAAGCTAATAAGAGCTTGGCTCCCTGAAGAACCGTGCTACTAATTCTCTTAGGAAAATCCTGGTGCTGGCTGTTGCAAAACATACACACATGCCTACAGGGCTGGCACCTTAGTCATTCAGAAAACATTCCCCATCTCATGCAGTCACTGTGAGAGGTTAAGTGTCTCTGGCAGCTAATGAAACAGCTGAGCCATGGACGATGACCATACTGACCAAGTGTGGGAAACCCAGAGGTTTCCACAGCTTGTGAACCTGTAATTGAGTTTCCCAAAATGTTGATTAACACCCACTGTGTAAAAAAGAAATTTCTCCATCTGGGCTCTGCACATAGAACCCACCCAGGGAAAGAGCTGGGGAGGGAGTGGGCAATGAAGCAGCACTGAAGCTATGGCCACAGAGCAAGCCCCACTCCTGTGAGTCACCCAGATGAGAAGCTGCACACAGCAGTCTGCACACACGTCTAGCAGAGGGCAGTCTGCTCCTCAATCCCACGGCTTCCCTAGACAGTTTCCTCTCCAAGGATGGGGACCAGGCACCTGGCATCCCCTCTCGCATACCTCCCCCTCCAGGCACAGAGATGAAATTCAGAGACCACTCAGCAGACATGCTGCTCCTTTTCCCAGGTGGACAACAGAAGCACTGGCATCCGGAGCATTTAAAATATCAGCTGCAGCAAGTATCCATGTTAGGTCCTCACCGAGATGACGGGGACAGCTTGCGTGTTAGGAGACTGGTTTTCCAGATTCTGTGCAGAAGCTTTGGGCATCATTATATGTGGGTGTAGAGCTTTTCGAACCCAATATGATTGAGAGCAGTTTGCAAGAGGTGCTAGGTTTAGAGAAGTCCTTAATCTCTACCCATTTCTCTGACTATTCAGAGCCACTCTGACCTGGTCACCAGAAAGTTCCTGAATGGCAACAGGGCAAAAAGATTGCAGAAAGCCCTCCAGACCTTCAGCTCCCTTCTTTTGCATCCTGCCATCCTAATACATCCTGCCACATTTGAAGAGGAGGCAACAAAGACAAACACCTCTGGGTGCCTCCACTGCACACTTCTCATGGGCCGGTTTTGTCAGGTTGGCCCAACATTGAGTGCAAGCCTCTGCTCATCAGAATTAAGTAGCTTCCTTTCCCATGTTCTCCCATCAACACGTTCCTCAGAGAAGACCCAGAGGGAGTAATAACCTCTGCTACAACTTAGATAGTTTATTCAGACTTCCTCTCTTCCAGAGATACTCAGACTTCCTTGGCTTGGAGTTAAAGATCACAACTATTTCAAGGCTTTTCTCTCCTTCTTCACTTCATCCTACACACTCCACCTGGAAACAGCTGAGCTGAGACTCAGCACCTAGAGCCACTCAGGCCCTACCAGATGTGGCAGGAATTCACCAGAAGTCAGGTCCCACCATCTGTTCAGAGGTAAATAAATGGTTGAAGTGTTTGTCCAGGCTGTCTTCTTGCATATCAGCAGAAGAGCAGCCAATGAGTTCATAGGTGGCCAGGCAAGTCCCATGTAAGCCTGGCAGCTGGGGTAAGGAGTACCCTTCTGACTTTCAGCTGAATTTACCTGGCTGAAAATCAGACGATAGTCTTCATAGTGTTGCATCGCCACATGGAATCTCACAGGCAGAAGGTGACGGAGTGAGGCGGGGGAGGGAAAGGGTAGAAGTTACTTAAACTCTGTGGTTTCAGCAAAGGTTGCTTCAATCCTGAACCCAAACAGCAACTCTTATTTAAGTTCAAACTGGTTACTTTCATGATTCAAGTGATCAGCACCCCCTGATTTCCTTGTACTTATGGTTCATCTCCGTCTCCTCCTGACCTGCCCAACATGACTAAATTGTTGTGGCAGTACAAACATTAGAGCTGAAGGGTAATAAAGGGAACTTGTAGGTGGTGACATTTTTGTAATTAACCTGAATTCCAGCCTGTCACTTTCTGTCTCAGTCTAAACCCATCTCTAAAATCCAATCTGATAACTCTTCCCTTGGTAACCAGTTAGTATTAATGAACAGCACAATAAGCCCCCTCTGTAAGCATGATTTGGGAAATTACTTTGCATCTTATGGCTGGAGATGAAATGCCACCCAGGGAACCATCGCTGTTTTTGATTTCATACTCTTGATGAATCATCAGGTTTAATACAAAGATTTGAATGAGATATTAGCATTGCACAATGCCAGAAGGGGATGAATACCTTCTCCTTCACCTTGGTCATATGTACTCTTCCTACCTGCCAACATAACCCAGTTTATCTTCCTTCGTTTTTATTCCCCCATGGTCCAGCCCACTCTTTGAACCTATATCTCATCAAGCCCTGTGCTTTGCAGGCCTTTCCCAGACTTGCTCCTGCCACTGCAGAGGGCTACAACTTCTTCCACCTTGGGATCGAGAGAATGCACTGCATGGGCCAGGTCCCATGTCTGCCTAGAGCCAGCTTGAGTTGAATGCTTGAAAACAACTGCCTTTTCCCCATCACTCACACAACACGTCATCAGTAACCAACAGCAAGAATTGAATGAGAAAGGAACTGCGTGCCATCAGGATAATGTTGTTAAAGAAAGTACACAACCCTTCTTGGCATCACTCTTCTCATACCCTCCCTTCCTCTGAAAGGCCAGAAGAGTAGCACAGAAGTGCCAGAGCAGTTAATGGTGAGCGGGTAATTCTGGCAGGAGATTAAGTGTCTTTTCAAAGCTGATTGAAGTAATTGGAAAGATTTTACATTCACTTAAGGTCCTTGGAACAGACGCTGAAAGAAGCTGTTATGTGGAGAATATTTATATAGTTTTAAATTAAAGATTACAACAGCTCGTCCATGATTTAGTGTCCTGGATCTGAAAAGAGTTTTTTAAAGTATCTTAAAATTGAGATTTTTTTTTTATTAATAATATCTATTTAGGAGAGTTCATAAATATGCATTTAATTGCTAACCCACTGATGTCTCCATAGCTATAAACACTAATGGTTTAATAATGTACATTTTAAAAACTTCCTATCATCAGTATTTACACTGCAGGGTCAATAATTATGTGCAATTCATGTCTCTTATTGCAGGAATTTTTTTCAAAACAAGTAGCAGCGAGTTTGTTTTTCTAAATCTTTACATATTAAATTCAGCTGCAGGCATACTTTGGCTAAGGTAAACTGGAAAAGATTGACTAAAAAGCTACACATCGGTAAGGCTGGACTAGGCTTAATAGCTTAAAATAGAGGCTTAGCCAGTTAGATCAGCTTTTAAAAATCTTTTTTTGTGCACATTGTTAGAGTAAGGATCTCCTGGCCAAGAGAAGTTATTGAGGTCAAGAGCTTAGCATGAAGGAGAAAGGCACCAGACAAGTTCAAACAAATAACAAGAAAATGTGAAATTACAGCAGCACCAGCTACAGAGAGCAACATTAGAGAGATTAAGTAGTGGAACACTGAGCTATCAAAGGAAAGGGAATTTTGAGGGCAAAGATAACTCATATTTGCCTAATGTAAATTTTTCTGGAGTTTCACCTGTAAGATCAACGCCTCTTTCTCAGAAATCCTTGACTAGCAAGTCTAAGGAGTTGTTTATCTATGGAATGTCTCACTTTTCAGTGCAGAGCACTTGGACACTACATAATTTTTCAAAAATGTACTGCACATCTATTTAAACTTCCTCTCCCTCTATCCTGTGTGTGATTTCTCTTTGTGCCTTTCTGCTCCTTTTCTGTGCATTTTTACCCCTGGTGTCACTACTCCTCCATGTAGCATCAGGCCAACATGCCCAGGAACAAATTTTGCAATCCCGTAGGTATTTGGTCCAATACTTGGGCAACATTATTTCACTCGTGACAGCTCTTGTTTATTCAGGCAAGCAGAAAATGATTGTGATTCAGTCTGGCTTGGAAGTAAATATTCAACAAACTGTCTTACTCTTAATGATAAGAATCAGCATGTCTCCAAATGAAGACAACTCCTGCCTAAAGCCTGAACATTACAAGAAGGGAGGCATTCTATAATACATTTTCTCTGCGTGAGTGCTGGTGTCTAGATGAGAAGATCCTCTTATGGGTTGCTCGCCTAATAGGCCCTTGCATCTCTGGATTCCCTAAGACTTGTAGAAAGAATAACTGGCTTTGCCGCATCCCAGTTCCACAGAAGCATCTTGGTGGACAGTTTGTTGCTTGGCCTGCAGCCTCCACTCTGGGACGTTTTGGGGTCAGCAGCAGCCACAATCTGAATGACTTGAAATGGAAACCAAAACTCCTTCCCTCTGTGACACTCACGTTTCTGCCAGCTACTAAATTCAGTCCAATGAAACCCTTAAATATGACTCAATTTTAAAAGTCTTTGTAATCCTAGTAAAGTCAGTGGGTTCAGCCACGACACCTAACAAAATCTACATATTCAGGGACTTTTCAGGATTAAAACCTTATTAACTTCCCATCACTGCTAATCTGGAAAATATTTGCCTTGAAATCCATATACACAAAAAAGCATAAATCAGAGAGTGTGTCTCGTGAAGGAATACTTCTGTCTCTTATAGTTTCTCCAAGAATGATTCACAACCTTTACTTTCTTACATAGGCTCTTTGCTTGACATATTTGCTCCAGTCATAGCTTGTGAGAAGAATTTGCTTAGCAAAGTTTCTTCCTGTTACTCGTTTAGTAACTGCAACCCTTCCACCATCGATTAGTGTGTTGCAATATAGGGTGTTAATCGACTTTAAACATTTAATTATGGTTTGTTTGAGCACAGCATTTTACAAGCATAGCGGTTCATCACACTGCTGGAACAAGTACAATGCAGCATCTTTAAAATTATGCACAAATAATAGATTACTTTCAGCAGTACTTTTTCAGCAGCATTAATAAAATCTCTCAAGCATGCACAGAGCCAATGGCCAGGAGGATTCTCAGGAGGTCTTTCATACAAGATGCACATCTTTGTTACAAAATTCCTCAATGCCTTTTTGCTGTCTCCCTAATGACCAGTTAAATGGGCTCCCATGAGAATGCCTGAGTCAGAGCCAGCTTGAAAACTGCTGAGGAAACATCCTCTCTTACTGGAAATGATTTCCATCAAACTGCCATGTACCATATTTAGACTAACGGATCAGTAATGCCAAACAGAGGGAGCTAAGTTCACAGGGCTTGGGATTTTGCTCTATGTGAAAAGAGGTTGCCTTTGTCTGGCCACAGTTTCTTTAGGGCAGGCCATCCAAGAGTTCTGTAACACTCAGAAACAAATTCCAGTGGTGAGCGGTTGCTACCAGGCAGAGTTGGAGTGGGGCAGGCAGTGTTCAGAGGCAGCAGCTGATGTTGTGGGGTCTGAATTGACCTGTAAATGAGATATCAGGCACATCTTCTAATACATAATTGTGGAAGAGTTAGTCTAGAAAGTCAGCCTGTACAAACTGTGAGGTTTAAATCTGATGTATAATTTCCTTTCTTATGAGCCAGATATATAAGACAGAAAACATTTTCAACCATGTGCTTTTGCCTTCAGTGAATACATACAACAAACCAACAATTAATAGAATATAGAGACTTCTGAGGTCACTGGAGAAAAGAAAATGCCTGCCTTGTGTTATGCAAGAAGTCTAACATAAATCTGCTTTTTTTTCTTGCTTAGTTCAGTGTCTACTAAACAGATAATGGTAGCTGAAAGTAAACCACATGCAGGAAGTTTTCTTTATTTTCATATAATAAAGATATTTGTTGAGTCTGGATTGCTTAGGTAGCTGTCTAAAGCATTTTTATTTTTAGAACTAGTGAAAAATATTTACCAAGGACTGGAGGGAAAACTGACTCCCTGGACCTCCCCACGTTTGATCTTAGTATTCAGAGGACAGTATTTTCAAAAGCCTCAGGTTTGCCCAGTTGTTCCCATGAGCAGCTGTTCTAGCTTTGACATTATCTGGGGTAGATATATAGCAGCTTTGAAAATCCCAGGGTGGAGGGGACAGCGTAGGAGAGGTGATTGGGGGGAGTGTGTTCAGGGCTCACTAGACCTCACTTCTCTCAAAGGCTTGAAAGAGTCTCAGCCATTTCCCTGTTGTTCATGAACATCTACAAGTGCCTCAGTGAAGCATGTGTCTCCCAGTCCTTTCTGGTTGCTGTCCCTGGCAAGGGTTGTTACCTGGTGTTGCTAACAGACTTTGCATTAACCCCAGTGGAGGAGCTCTCTGCATCAGCTCCAGACACTTCACTTCTCCTCTGAAACCACAGAGGTAGCAGTAATGTCCTAATCCACAGAGATCTTCCTTTTCCTCTACTGTGTCTCTAAAGACTAGGAATTACATCCATTTTTATCTTCTTCCCTTCCAGGAATAATATTAATATTGCAAAATCAAGCATTCTGAAATGAGGGGCTGCTGTAATGAAGACTATTTATGTCTGGTTATATAAGGGATGTCTAGATCCGAGCAAGACAGTCTGGGTTTAAAATTGGATTAGGAATCCCAGTTGTCAATACTAATAGGTGAGAAGGATGGGTCCATACCGAGATCTTCACCTATAGGTCCAGTAAGGAAGACTTAGGTTTGGGTTTAGGTTAAGGTCCAGACAAGACCTGGCATTTTCATTTTGTGATCTTTCCATGGCAACTGTGCTTTGCTGAATAAATGCAACAGACCACCTCCAGGCATGAACCAAGACAGCACAGTAAAACCGTACAAAGTCTGAAGTACATCTGCTTTACTTGCTGCAGAGGTTGGAAAGTATGAAGTCAATGAGTCAGGGAACCAAAGAAAGAGAAAAGCCTGACTGCTGCCTTGGGGGAGCCGAATTCTGCTCTTGCCTCTGCCACAGTGTGTCTGCATGATGTCAAGTCTGAGGATTTATCACAAGAAGTCATTTGTTCCTCATTTTCTGCATGCCAAACCTAAGGCCTTACAGTGTGATTTGCCAAAATGTTGAAACTTATAGCGTCCATCAAAGTCAAATAGCATCTGTTCTTGGATACTCGTGTTAGTGTTAAGTAGGCTGAAAAATAAAATTCTCAGGCTTTTAGAAACTGAGCGTCCAAACAGTTGGATATTCTGCAACTCTAAAACAAAGGTACTATACCCTCTCTTTTCAGCAGGGCACAAGGAGTTAAAAATCACTCTTGTCTGTGGAGTCCATGCACAGGCTACTGGTGTCTACCACAGGAAAGGCAAGGCGGAAACTGATAGCCATATCTTCAGAGCAGGCTTTGAACATTGTGCAACTAGTAAAGCCTAGAATTATACATCACACAGAAGGCAGAACTAGGCTTGTCATTATTTGTGTGCACCCCATCCTTTGCTCTGAAGGAAACAGAAGCTCAGTGGAAAAAATAGCATGCAGACAGTGACTGAAGGCTGTCGTAAGGCAAACACAGAAAGAATACAAATAAAGGTTGCACAAGCATCCTCATCTCAGGCAATGGCTGATTTATGAGGGCTTGACTTTGCAACCTTAATAATGTTCTTTTAAAGTACGAGGGGTTTGTTTGTTTATTTGAAGAAGAAAATTGGTTTCAGTCATGCAAGCAGATTACCAATTAATTCTTTGCTAAGTACGTTCAAAGGAAGGGGCTGATCCTATCTGGCTAGATTTGTACTAATAAACATAACAGAGGCAAGAGCTGCTTTCTGGCCCAGAGGCCAGGTGAATCCATACTGTTAAAGCTGTTCTTCCTCCATGCTCTCTCTACCCAATGAGAGTAGTTACACCTGGACTAGGAAGAAACTCTAGCATGTACCAGGACTAGGAAGAAACTCTAGCATGTACCATCTCCAAACCCACTCTGGGAAACTGCTAGTTGGCACAGGCCCACACTTGGTCACTGAGTTTGGTAGTAGTTAATAAACAGAAATAAATCACGGAGTAGCACTTCATCCTGTGCCCTGGGTCTGTCTTGTTTGCTGGTATATAAACAGCTGAAGTGTATTTTTATGCTGCTAAATAAGGTTAGAGCCACATCCCCAGCTACAGTAGTGGCCTTCTGACTTTCTGCACTGCACAGGTATTCCTAGACTCCTGGGCTATTTCCAGAAGCCATTTTATATAGGTGATAGGGATCAGATGGACAGGGTTGACTTGCTCTGCCCTGTGCTCTACTCTGGCACTGTCTCAGCAGGCTATGTATCCCTTGCACCCTATTCCATGCACGGAGGAGCAATGCACATCCTCATAGTCTTGTCACCTAAACACCCTTCTCGAGTTCCTTAGGGACATGGTTTAGTAGGGAGACAGGTACAGTTGGACTCAATGATCTCAGAGATCTCTTCCAACCTTATGATTCTACGACTCTCAGGGCCTGCAAGCAGCTTTCTTATCTGTATGGGTAAAATTCATCCTTCCAGCAACAGAAGGCAGAAAATTACAGAGGGAGATGGTTGAAGTACATCAGAGAGCTGCAAGGGAATGCAGAGAGATCCTCTGTGGTCACTTGGGAGAAGAAAGCTAGTGGGCAAGAAGCAGAAGACAGGAGAGGTTGCCGGTGTCAGCTTGTTCCAAGGTGGCCTGGAGGCCTGTTGCTGAAACCATACCAACAGCAAGAAAAAGAGATGCCAAGGCAAATTTCAGAAATCGAAACCTGACTATAGAGAGGCACAGGATGCCAAAAGGCGTGCCAGCACAGCTTGGCACACTAGAGGGTACTGTAACAAGATGCACCAGATGTTTGGCTCTAGTGCAGAAGTTGTGCTTTGGCAGCTTGCAACCTAAAACTCCAAGGCTGGGAGCTACCCAGCAGCCAGAAGGACCCCAAGACCCTGTGCACCCAGAGGATTGCCAGCAGCTGGGACATACAGGGAGTGGATGGGGAGACAAACTCTCCTCTAGATGTCTGCGTTCTCCACACTTGTATCCAGGGGCAGGGGCAACAGCATAAGTACACAGCAATAGCACAGGTGCACCACTCCATTATATCTCCTTATCAGTGCTGAGGGAACAGGGACCAAATCTGGGGAACAGCTGACCTGTGGTGTTTAACATCTCTCACAGCTGTAGGGAAAAGGCAGCAGGAGCTTCTGAAACTGGCAGCCGCCTGTGATAAACACAGCAGATAAAGCCACAGCAGCAAGAAACTACTTCCTTATCAGCCATAACAACACCTTCACACCCGTCCCTGCCTGCTGGCAGTGCAGTGTGTACTGGCAGCAGACATGCCACAATGCACAGAGCTCATGACCTGTCAAGTACACAGGTAGGCAGGCATGCACCTTTCTCCTGGCACACCTCTAGGATGGGTCTAAAGATACCACATCATACCCAGAAATGCCCCTGCCTCCTCCAGCCTGGCACAATATGGATAGGCAAGCCCAGCTATCATTAGAGTGTTTGCCTTTCACAAGGTTGCAGAACGTCCTGGATCTCTTCTCCAAAGGATGCTTCTGGGATTGGGACCCCTCAAAACATGGCAGCGTATGTTGATCTTGGAGGGCAGGTAGCCTCGAGAGCCTCAGCGGAGAGGTTGGCAGAAGGTGAGAAGAGCATGTAAATCGGATAGCAATGGGGCTGAGTGACTAGACTTACACAGATGGTGAGATGGAAACATAAATTGACTGGACATATGAATAGAAGCAGAAATTTCCTGCTTGTAGGAAGGAGAGAAGGAGAGGAAAAGAAAAAGCTACGTATGAACAGAAAGAATTTTGTTTGCAGCTATTGCAGTAAGACTAGAGACCTTGGTGGAGCTGGTACTGCAGTGTGATACATGCTGGCTGCAATACTGTTCACTTCTGCCAGAGAGACATTGGTGAATCCTCACCACCGTCCATCCTTGCTAGTCTCAGGTCTCCAGGTTAAGGCTGGGGGCTCATCCAACTGCATGGTCAGGAAGCCTAAATCCAACTGCAACAGCTCAGCAACTCACACCATGCAGGCACGGACGGTGATAGCATGAGACACAGAGCCCTGGTAGTACTGCTGTCCTTACCATCCTTAAATTCAGGGACACCATCCACAGCTGCGGCACCTACTAGCAGTGGCTGGGTGCATCACCCCACCTGGGATCTCAGTGACTCCCTGGGTCAGGCTTTGGCAACAGCTTCTGCTCCTGTTTCATAGCATCTGGCTGTGCCTTTCCTTCCTGCAGGCTCTGACCCATAAGGAGATAAGGCACAGAACAAATCTGGCTGACTGACCTTCATGCAGGGCAAAAGTCACACAATTCAAGTTCAGCAACACACCATCAGTGCAAAAATTGCACCTGATGGTTTTGCAGTCTTTCATCATGATCGTTCCTGATGCGGATCTGAAAGTCCTGAGCTGATGCCCCAGTGAGCTGTAGGGTCAAAGGTATCTGGTAGTAATGTCATCACAGGCTTACAAAAACTCACAATCTGCATATTAACTGCCTGTAACCCTTGGGATCAGGTGTTGCTCCCTGTTGCTGCTGGAGATAGTGCCACAGGCACAGTCCTAAGCATAAATGCAAGTATGAGTGTGAGAGGTAGAAAATGTTCTTCCTTCACACTAGAAGACTGCCACAATATTTATCCACTCTGAAAAGTAGCAGGGGAGAAGCTGCTGGGTAGTCAGGTTCATTTAGTTGCCTTATTATGGATTTGGGAACATTTAGTTTCAGTCTGTTAATAAGAATGACAGTGAAGAGTATTTCATGTTAGGTTTAGCCTTTTGACCACTGGACAGTTATTATATTTTCTCATTTTCTGAAATGTCCTAATCACCAATTCTATAACAAATTGTCATTTTAGATTGTTGTTTTACATGACCCGGTCAAGTTTTCTTTGTACTGCTGTAAATTTGATTTTACATCATTCAGAGTTTTCATAAATCCACTGACCATTGCCTCTTAAAATGGGAAATAAAAGCTTGATTCTCTTTTCTTTTACATGCCTGACCAAATAGTTTCAGTTGCTTACACCATATGCTTTGAAAAGAGAAATGTCTAATAATATAAAATAACTGAAATGTGGCACACCAATAAACAACTTCTCTTTCTATTTATTTCATATTTTAAAAACTTGTTCTTTCAGAAAGTATAACTAGGTTCTCACACTTATCAACACTCTCAGCAGAGATACACACAGATTTGACTGCGTACCCCAAATGACAAATTCAAGTCAATAAAAGAAAGAGCAGAAATATTTTTGTCATTACTTTATCAAATGAAACTGCATCTGCAGAAATTTTCAGCTCCTTTTTGTATTTGAATTTAACTTCCTCCCTTTCACTTTGGAATTAAAATTACATATTATTAAAGTAATTTCTTATAGCAAAACTGGTCCGATCAGTATGGTCCACATCCTGTCTCTTTCTCGCCAAAGAAGAACCAATCTGAATACCTCTCTTTCCCCTTCTGGAGCCAGAGGTTCTTTGAATTCCTTCAGCAGTTTTGGGTTCAGTGACTCCGGCCACAGCAACAACCAGGCTTTAAAGCAACTTTTTTGCACAGATAAAATATCCCCTCTACATGAGTATATGAGAAGAGCTGTTCTCTCACAGTTGTGCCATTTCACCTTATTCTGGTTGTGAATTAATCCCTGATTCACAGATCCAGGGATGGCACACTGCAAGCCAAGCTCCCTGACACAAGGCAAGGCACCAGGCCTGAGCCGAGCGACTTGCCTCTATGCTAAGCGTACAAGTGGCCACGGGCTTTCTTTTCCCAAGTATGTACTAAGGGGCAATGTCGCAGAACTCCAGAAATAGCACTGGGGCCCCTTTTTTTTTCCATACCAAGTGTAGGGTTAGAAGCAGGGGTATCCCTCACTACCTGCTCCTCAATTCCCATGACATGGACAGGAGTGATGGGCAGAAATGCACGTGCCAGAAGAGCAGGATCTGGTCATTCTCTGCTAAGTTTGTAAATGTTCCCCGGCAGTTCGAGTGGGACGGAGACTAGAAAGACCAGTAATCACATCTTGCTCAGCTCCTAGGAAAGTGTCAATAAAACAGACATATGCTCTCACAGAGATCAGCAAAAGCCTGTGCAAAGACACTAGCACTAGTTCCAAACAGCTATTAGATCAGCTGCATTAACAAAGTCATCCTCATGGGATCCTCTCAGCAAAATGGAGAAACACAGTAATAGCATGGGCAAATTATAATACTGTTACTTTCTTTCTCCAGTGCCGAGGCAATATCAGACTTTGGTATGAGCACAGTACTTTTTGTGCCACGTAAAGGTATCCCCTGTGTCTACACTTTAACTGGCCTTCTGCTGATAGTCACATAAATGTATGTTTCCCTTTCAGTTCAAAGCATCTACCACTTTCCAGGAGCAGATTTTCTTCCTGCTCCATTGTCTTGCCCAAAATCAAGATGTCGAGGTCAATCATTGTTCAGCTGCAGCAAGGAAAACAGATTATATTACCTGGTAGAACTAGGTTACCCCCAGGTATAGGCTGGGGTGTTTTTTTTCTTCAGAGCTGGAAATTATCCATCACTGCATAGTGAAAAGGAAATTGAAAGCAGTTCACTTTTCCTTTGCTTCTGCTAAAACAGATGAATTGGTGTTTCAGCTCTATGGAGAAATTCACAGGAACAATCAAAAACCCAGAGTATAGCTTCTATATAATTAAATTGTAGGCAGTTATATTTTCCAGCAGCAGGTATGTTACTTGAAATGAACCTCCATGCTGTGTATCTGAGCAGTTCCAATTAAGAAATTTCTGCTTTGAGGTCTCACAAGCCAAAACACACAGTATGGCATTGTGCCCTCAGCTATTAAACTGGAAATACAAACCACTTTTTTGTGGTTCAAATAATCTCCAGGAGATAGCTTTACTGGAAGTTATAAGTCATATTCTTCACATCATAGTCGTCTAAATTGACGATTTCCATGACCTTTTCATATAATTACAAGAGTATTGTGTGTCCATTTTGATTAAATGGTTCCATACGCCATTATGTTGCAGTTGTTTTTAACGTTGCTGAAGTAATTAGGTGCTGCCTTCTAGCTTTTCTCACAGGAGACCATGAGGACACACTGATTTCTTAAAATCAGTATCTACTTTTATTGCATTGCATTATCTGATATTTCCACTCAGCTGATGTAATAAATTGGTTCATAAATTTCATGGACAATAAGAAAAGACTGATCATAATCACAGACAGAAATTTATAAGAGCATTAAGAACAGTAAGCCATACACTTCTGTACTTGGGCTTCCTTGCCATGTAAAGTTACAAATGAATGGCATACTTTAATGACCAGCAAATTAAAATTTAATGGACTTTCCATTGCTGCCTACTATCTGTGTTTGCACTGAAGGTACAGAGCCTCTATTTTCATTCAATTCACTGTATTTTTGGATGTTTTCCATTCAGTTAACTGACCTAGAATGTGGATTTGCTGGCACTGCTGATAATAATTGATAAAATCAGAAATGAAGATCATCCAATTCTTTCCTTATGTTTGTTGACATTGTTACTCTCAGCTACCTTTTTCCCTCCTCTGACAATGCTATCCTTAATTCTTCAAAGTCAACAAAAATTGTGTCTCCCTGTAGAATGGGGAGACATGTGCTTTGAAAGCCCCCAAACACAAGACATTGGGTGCTATGCAAGTCATTAGGTAGGCTTCCAAGCTATTAATAGTGATTACATTACCAATTTCATTAGTCTTGGCATTATCATTATGTATTAATTATTACAGTTATGTCATTGAGTGCTAATATCAAATATTGACAATACCAATTCCCTGAATGCATCTTGTGGTTGTCGAATGTGATCACTGCTCAACAAAGTGTTGCTTTTTGACAGCTGCAAGGTAGCTAGCACTGCTGTATGTGTTTAGCAAGCACCATAGACCACTGAAGTCTTCCCTATATAAATTTGGTGTGGAATATAGAATTTAAAGCAGAGTAAACCCAAGCAGCCAAATCACACCAACAAGTCTCTCCTTTCTTTCAGGAAGTGAATACAAGGCTGGAATCGAAGTCTTGGTGTGCTTTTTTGTTGGTGGCATGAGCCATATCTCATAAAAGCAAAAATCTACCTAGAGGACTAACCTGTCCCTCACTGACTATTCTTAACCCTTAGGTGACTCCGTATGGCCAAGCCATCAAAGAGCCTCTGGCAGTATGCCATTGCTTCTGAAAAGGGAGGGGACAAAAAGACATGGAGACGACGGCAACAAGGGGGCAGCCTAGCCCTCCTGCTACTTAAATCGTCCCCAAAACTTATTGGTCTTTTATACAAGCAATGCCAGATCTCTTCTGCCCATTTGAACAGCACGGCAAGGACAGAGGACAGCTGACTGTCAGGCATTCTGGAGCCCAGGCATACAGCAAGGAAGCACAACTTCATCATCACTAGAAATTTTGAGTACACCTGAAGTTTCTTCCTTGGGCCTCTCATCCTTCACAACAACTTTAGTGTTCAGATTTTTAACTTTTTCTTGTTATTGTCTTGTCTTTGGTTTTACCTACACACAACATTTCTGTGCCAGCTGGAGTTAAAACATCCTGCTTTGCATAGAGGTTCACAATAGTTCTTCTTGCCATTTACGAAAATACAATCTTGCTTTCAAATTACATCTATGTAAAACAGGCATTTAGATAAGGTTTGCCTGTAGTACAAGCTTCTTGTATTGTGTACAACAAGTCTGTGTAACAGTGGAGCACTCTTCCTGGTAGAAGCCTGTAAGTTGCTGCAGGAAAAGTAATTATGCTGAGTAATAAATAATCATTTGCATTTTAATAGTACACTACTATGATATTATTCTTCCAGTTTATTTTTCAACTTCTTATCTGAATACAATAAATACGGTTGTTCAAAACACAGTAAAAGCACGTTACATCCATCAGTCAGCCTAATCTGCAGCCTCCATAGAAAGATGTTTTCTAGTCATAAACCCAACAGTAATTCATTCATTCCTTTTCAATTCCAGCAAACACTTTAGAGGCCTCATTGTAATCCATTCACTGCTTTATTGACCCAGAATCCTCCAGGGAATGTAATAAAGCCATATAATGTGTACAACCATTTGTGTCTGGATCCTTGATTTCACTGAAAGATATATTTTAAAAGCACACAGAATCCATACAGTTCTCTTTGGGTCACATACATAAAAAGTAGCTTGGATACATTAATTAATTCTACAAAGGCCACTCAGTTTTGCCACAGTTCAACAAACTGCTCAACTTACAGCATGTGCTTAAATAGATTTAACTACATGTTTAAATTTGAGCATACACCCAACTGCATTACCGCGCTAGTCAGGAAACCAACCTAATCCGGAGTATTTAAACATGTATTTCTGAGCACATGACTTGTTAGGGATTAACAGCTCCTGTGCTTCGGCAGCCTTGCAAATACATGTGCTCCACGAAGCAATAAGCAGATACTGAGGTAACACCCAGAAGTCAATTTCTATTTTATGGCTTTGATGAATGAAAAGGTCAAAACCACTTCAGGGCTTTGAGCTGATCAGCAGGGTCAGAGCCCTGATCACAGATCCTAATGCTACACAGAGGCAACCACAGACACTGGCTTAGGTAGCAGAAACCACATTAGGGTTGCAACCTGCCAGGATTCGTGCACCATGAGCCTCCTCAGGGCTGTATCAGCCTAAATATACACCCTCCAGGACCATAATCATCTCATTTAAGACTACTCTGGACATCTCTCCAAGGTGCTTCATTTTGTCGTGGCAACTTACAACTAAATATACTCTTTTGAGTTGAAATCTTATACAGATAGATGCTACATGACGGTAAAACACTCAGTCATCATTTCTCAGAGCAAACAGTTCTGCTTGGAACTCTGCCCTGACAAGCACAGAGACCACAGAGGTTTGGAAATGTGAATTTTTTTAAGGATGGCAGAATATCAATGCTTTTCCAGTTAAGAGAAAACACATTTACTAGTCTGGCACATTGGACTGGAGAATTTGGCTTTACCAAAGAAGATTATACCAAGACAAATAAAACAACAAAATAAAAAGTAACTCCTCTATGTGCTACTTCTTCTCCTACAGGTAGTAATTACAGGTAGTAATCAGTTACTTGCAGCAAACTCCTTCAAGAGTTCCAATGCTTTTGGCACATGGGAGAAGACACGCTGTGCTATCCTTGCACAAGCTGATGAAACCTCCTGGTTTGTGGCTGTACTCAGTGCAGGATTTCATTCACAAGACCTGCAGCTAAGATGGCATTTGCTGTCCCTTCTGTATTCTTCCCAGCAGGCATACATTCCTGACAACATCTCAGTCTCTCCAGTGAGCAAGGAGCCATCCTCTCCTCCAGTATTTCTTTTCCTGCAACAAGCATCTTTTCAGTGCCTTAAAGAACGAGCCTGCAGATCCCAAGGGGCATCGGCTGGAACGGTGATGTGCCAATGTTCAGCAGTGGTGTACTCAATCCCAAAGTTTTTACCTTCAGTATAAACTTTTCCAGTCCCAGTTTCCTAGGGTTTCTCACTGATCTCCACACTGGAGTGGCTCCTACAAGTGTCAAAATTTCCCCGGAGCACAGCACAGCACAGCACAAGCACGTCTGCCTTTGACAGACTTTGAATGTAAAAATCCCTCAGGTCTCCCTGTATCTGAGCATGGCAACTCACCCTACTGGGGATTAACAACAGTGACAAAGGACAGCTCTTTCTCCAGATCTAGTGAGGGGATTATTTCAGGTATTCTGGATCAAATGGTACATTAAAAGTACCACAGGATTTGGCAAGGAACTGGTGAGGAAACCTCCATTAATTTAACATCTCAACAATCACTGGCTAACACTACTTAAATGTAATAAATCACTTCACTCAGTCTTGAACAGAAGTGACTGTTCTGAAAAGAACCTTTTGTTCAAGGTCCAGTGGTTTTGAGATGTGAATACAGGACTAATAAAAAAAGGAGGCTGGGAGAAAATTTTCTTTAAATGGGGGTTCTGCTTTGACCCTCCAAGAAGGGGAGTTTGGTGAAACATCTGAAGTTTTTGTTTTTTATTGAGCAATAAACTACAGTGAGGTTTTAGTCTGTGGTGTCTCAGAGAAATTGTTAAGCCTGGAAATCACATGGCTGAGTGACTGGCATGGCAGAAATATTTGGCACATCAAACAACTCACAAGACAAATGAGCAAGAAAGAAGAATTTCTTACACAAGTGTAACCCAATTAATGTCAACAAAAACTTGTAAAATTTATGGTTCAATTTGTCTTGGCGAAAGTACAGAACTGACCCTTTCCTCTACCTTCTGGGCAAGTTCATTAGCAAATTCACTGGTGTCTTGTTAACTCTATTGTCCAGTTATACAGTCAGGGACAGGTTCACAATTTTACATCCCTACAAGTCAAGGTTAGAGGTGGAGTGTCATAAAGCTGTTAAAAACACATGATCTCTTGGATCAAGTGCATGCCTCCCGAGATGCAGGTAAAACATACAGAACCACCTAAAACCAACAGCATGTTTGGGGAATTAAGGGAATCGGGACCCTGGTCCAAAGCCTACTGAAGTCCACAGAAAGTACAACTTGTTTCAGTTTGGATCACTCTCTAATTCAGGTGCTTTGTTTTGCAAGCAGGAAAGGTGGACAACACAACAGGACCCCTAAAGAGCACCCAAAATGTTGCCTGACACGTGAAATTTTTCGCCTCAGAGGGCCTGCCTGCACCCCTGCCTGTTGAGCTGAGCATGCAGGCACCTGCCTACATCCCTACTAATAGAAAAACATCTGCACAAGGGCTTCAATGATATGTCAAGTTAGGGAAAGAGACAGATCTCACCATCATGACACCAAACTGAACACAGTTCATCACACTGAAAACAACAGAAAAGGAATAACAAAAGTTGGCTTGGACCTTTAAGCAGTCCATCCTCCTTTTGAACAAAACAGCTTGCTGTTGCATACCGCCAAATCTTTTTTGTTCATTAGCATGTGGCCATTTCTTGGGCTGGTTGATGTACTTATTTAAACCAGTCGATAGCTTAATAACTCTTTTATGCTGTTTGTGTTCTGCTTAGGTCACTGTGTAGTTTTGGTTACGTGTTTGGACTATCTCATCTAAGGTGCAAAATTGGCTTAATGAACAAAAAAATTGCTGACACCAGAAGATGTCTATTTGCATACTTTCTCATGAATGGTTTTCTGAAGAAGTTGTGAGTTTTTCAAGGGGAAAAAAAAGGATTGGTGAAAAGGAATTTAAACACAGCTTAATTCTTCTCTTTGTGCAAAGGTTGCTAAGGGTCAAATGGAGAAAATCTCTCTAACAGAATGAATCTCGGAAAATAACCCAGCATTTCCACATCACTTCCTCTGCTTAACTTTTCATCTCCTGCAAGACTGTTGGAATTGCTGTGCGTTATTATTATTATTGTAACACCCTGGTGGTAGTCTAACTGTTTCACTTTGAGAAGGACAATTGTTTTCTTTGAGTGTAATTACTGGCACAGGTTATATTTGATCAGTTTTCAAGACTTTCTTCTCTTTAGACTTTTGGAGAAGTTCCTTGTAAAGTTTTACGGAGTCTATTTTAATTCTCTCTGCTAGGTTGATTAGGTTGTTTCATTTCTTTCCAGGTTTTGGGAGGTTGCTTTTTTCTCCTTTTTGTCTTTTGGATGGTGGTGTGCTCAGAGGATTTGTCTCAGGCTTTGATTCTGAAAATAGTATATTTCACACAGTAGCACCTATACAATCTTTCTACTTGATTTTCCACTCAAGTAAAATTACATATGCATTATTAACTCCTTCCCTATTCATTCTTTGATACAAGGAGCAGGTCATTCCTCAAGCTGTTGTTTCAAAACTGATTATAACTGTAAGATCTGTGGAGTCAGGGATCTCCACTGAGACCTGAAGATGATCTGCAGCTTTTACCATCATTGTTCAAGATATCCTCTAAAATACAGCTGATATGAATGAGTGCATTGGAAGTCATTCTAGATGAGTGCATTTAGAAAACAATAAGGGAATTAAACATCAGACTTGGGTAATCACAGGAGATTTCCAGTTTAAGGTGCAGAGTTTTGATCCTTCACTACCTTACCTCTGAGTCACTGTCAATAAGCACCCACCTTCAGTGAGGCGGATTACATGAAAAGATAAGGGCCCAATCACAAACCTGTTGAAGGCAATGGATAATCTTATCAAAATACCTGTAATAACACACTGAGATCTTGATTCATAAAACCACAGAGTTTCTATAAAGCCCTCAGAGTACAATTTCACACTGCCTTGTTATCTCTCCCAGACAAAGATCCAGCAGAAGGAACCAGCAGTGAAGTAGGTTTGAGGACAAGTGTGATTTTCCCGAGGAATTGTTCATTAAAGTGCAGCTTGCTTCACCAGAAGATAAGAGCCAAAAAAATACTAATTTCCTGACAAATTTAGCAATCCCTTCCTCTAAATTATGTTACTTTGAGGTCATAGATAGATAGCAGTCACAAGGACATGACAGTTTTAAGATCCAGTTTATTATTCATGCTACTTTATTAGAGCTAAATAAGGGAGCTTTAAATCACTAGTAAGGGGAATATTTCTATATATCTGACTGTTAGAGAGCTCCCTTACAGAACTAGCAAGTTGCAATGTGTCAGACTTTGAAAAATCTATAATGTGCAAGCCTAGGAGTTGCTTTTAGAATTTTCTTAAAAATTATGCAAGGTTTATGTTTCCTGTTTTTTCCTTCAGACTTGTAGTGTTGGCTCAGACTTGCACCAGAAAGCCGATGCATGCTGTCAGTCATGTGAAGAGCTGTAAAGAAGTCACTTACACGAATGGGAGGGCTGCTGCGTTGCAAGCTAAATCATCTGGCTTCACAAACAGATTGACATGTAGCTGCGCTTTTGAAAAACACGTGCCGTCCCGCAAGACTAAAATTCTGCATGTTCAGCAGTGGTCTGTTAGAAAGACCAACCTGACGACTCTTTACAGACAAGCTGCACCACATCCTTGGGCCTTACCTCTGTGAGCAACAGTGCCATCTCAGACTTAAGGTTGTAAAGTCCTTATGCCTGCTGTGATGGATTCACTCTGTGTCTGATTCAACACCTATTAAATACCAGTAGGACTCAGACAGACCTACAGGGCAACTTAATTAGGTTTCTAGTTAGAAAATGGAGGAGTGCTTTTATAAACACCAAGATTCTGTGTGGCACATGGTTTACATCATGATGCCATCAGAGGTTTATGGTAAAATCCTGTACTTTGTTTCACGTAAGCTACTTCATATGACAGAAAAAAGAAGGAATCGTTTAACTGCTTTTTACTTTGAGTCAGAGCTAAGCCCTTGTAGGAGAACAGTAACACACTGTGGACTGAAAGGCCACAGTTCTGTAGTTGTTAAAACCAAACTGCAGTTCCCCCAAACGTGCTTCAGACAGAAGTCATAAACTGCTGCATGATGTTATTTGTTTATTGTAAAATGCCAGGAAAAATAAGTTCACCTTTGGGCATTTTTAAAGGTAAGGAACCATAAGGTGTGAAAGCATGCTGTCAGAAGTCTCATTAAGACATTATTTACTAGTTCAAAATGAATTTACATTGATCTTTTGAAACTATTGCTAACCACAAATGCATTAAAACTAAACAGTCTTCATTTACTGAGAAATAAATGTGTCAGCATAACCTTGACTTTTGTCCAATGCTGTTCCGGCTTTTAATTCACAGGAGCTCAGTGTTAAGCAGTTTATTGCTTGTTGTGCTAAAACACGCTAATTTAATTGCTAATATATTTCCTTCCTGCAATCATTTTCAAAATTGTTATCTTGAGAAAATATGTATATTTAAAGAACCTCCTTCAAAATTGTAGCAGGGCTGGGATGTATTCATGGAAATTGTTTTGCTGTTACATATTAGGTATTGTTTAAAACATTTTTAACAGAAGAGGCAAGTAAAATGCATTGAAATAAATTAAACTGTGATCTATAAGATCATAAGAAGGTTTGGAATTTTGTAAAATATGTGTGCACTCTTTAGCATTTAAAATAGTAATTTAATCTTTACATTGAAGAAAATTATGACTTTGCTAACTATTTTAGACCATCATCTAAAAAATATGTGGTTTTTATTTGTTCAATAACTTTATAACACACACTTAATATACCACTATGCAAGCCCGACTCAATGCCAAACAGAGCTTACAAGTTTGCTTCACAGTGATTTTTGGGCTAAGTTCCTGTTGCAACAAGAAATTCAAATGAAGAGGGCAAAGAGGAATTCCACATTTGATTTCTGCCAGTACCTGGTATGGATTTGTCACCAGTCCCTCTTCTTAAGGATGGTGAATGAGGAAAAACAGTATACCCAAGTACGTCATTTCCTTTTCTATCCCAGCACTTGGAGGAAACACTGAGTTCTCTAATTTTAATCCAGAAATTCAGCGGTCTCATTCTTCTGCTTCACTTTCTTAAGGTAAAAATAAACAACTTTGAGCTCCTTCTCTGTCCTTTTTCTCACTATTGAGTGTGTTGTGTTCCTGTTTATTACTACTTGAATGCTGTAAGCTAGATTTGCCTCTCCTTCAATCCCTACGCTTTAAAAGTCTTAAAGAAGCCTTTGTACGAGGAAGAGTTAAAGACTCTAGCCTAGGACAGGCTAGAGTCATGCTTACACAGCTGAATTCCAAGATTTGCACAGTGACTGACTTGGGTTCGAGCAGCTGATATTGTTGAAACTGCATCTTCATCTTGAGTGACAAACTCAGCACCCAAGAGTGGTACCATGGAAGGACTCTATACTGTCTAGTAGTTTGCATATGGATGAATGAATACGGCACATGGCGACTTTCTGCATTGACATTGTCTTGCTGCAAAAATGGTAAGCGTGTGTTGGAATATACCGTCAGGTCTGTAAGACAACGAAATAGTATTTTCTGCTCGGTCCCATCTGAAATGGAAGAGCCAGGCTCAGACACTACCCATGAAAAGATCCAGAGCGGAGTTCAGAGAAGACTAAAGCTGAGAAGAGATCTCATGTTGAGAACTATCATCTCAAGTTCATGGGGAAAAAATAAAAGAGCAAGCTGCCTACTCTAGAGGATGTAACTGTTCGAAGACACAATTGCCTTTATGTCCAAAACAAGGCTACTGAAAAAAGAACAACGCTCTCTTACTTTTTTCACCACAGCACACAATAACAGAAGGAAAGGCGACTGTTAGGCACTATTAGACAGAAGCAGGAGATCAGGCTGCCAGGAGATGCTGGGAAACCTTGTTAGATTGAGACAGTCCCTCAGCAAGTTGTCATGGCACAGTTGCTCCTCCTCCAGCCTGGAGGATGGGTTAGATGGCTTCCTAAGGGACCTTCCAAACACATCTTCCTATTCCCTGTCTGCATTTCATGAAAGGGAAGGTTTGACCTTATGACCAAAGTCCCTCATGGGGCAGTCTGTTATCTGTCAGTCTTTGCATTTAGTGCTTGTCATGAAATCACTATGAATATTTCCATTTTTTTGCTAAGTGATTAGTTAACGAGCCCACATCACGTAGCTGGCTGGAGAGGTGTGCCCGATCGGGTCTGCCATTCACTTACTGTATTCTTTCCTGGAGAAGACATGGCTCAGGGAAGCCAGCACCCGGTAGAGCCAGACCTGGCGGTAGAAAAGGTGACCTATCAGAGGGAGAAGGGCAGTCAGCAGGCTGGCACAGCCAGCTCCTCCAGGCTGAGCTTGCTGTGTGCAGAAACAAGCTCTGCTGCACGAGACTAGAGCAGACAGACTATTCAAATGCCTTAAACCTTTATGACTCCTCAGTTACTACCGCATTTAACTTAACTTACAAGGTGTTTTCTGGATCTATCTGATGTTAGACGTATTCTTAAAGTATCAAAACATTCTTTTATCAAGATGGAGCCATTTTCACAATTAACACGCGAAAAATACTTCTATAGAAAATCTTCAGTCATAGTGCCTCAGACTTAATTCAAACTTACATTATTTGTTCTTTCCTCTAGACGCTGATCCTATGACTCCCTCTCCAAAACCAGAAATTATATATTTGCTTATTGTTAATGTTAGTTTAACTTCAGCCTTTCCAAATTCCCTTAGAAGGTTGTAAATGCAGGTGTGAATACAAACTTCCTATTACTCAAGTTCACACAAGGATAACTCTAATTGGAAATTCCATTTTGCCCAATTAAGAGATCATCAAGGGTTATAGACCCCCACGATTCTTGCATGATTGGAAGCAGAGAAGAAAACATTTGTGAAAGTTGGCAAGGGAGTTACTATGTAAATTCTTGAAACCTGAGTATTAATAAAGTGTGAAGTGATGGCTACAAGGTATCATATTTATTCCAAAACTGATACTTAATTTCTACTGGACAAAAGCATAAGGTATGTTACTTTAGGTCTCATAATTTACCAGGTTTAAGAGAGAGGAGGTTTCTGGTGAGTGGAAATAGTCTATGTTAGCCTTTTATAATTCCCTGCTCTGGTCAGATGCCTTACATCCTGCAAACAGATCTGTGTCCAGAAAGCCAGTTCCGCAATGAAAGGCAGATCTTTGCAGGTCTCCATACCAGGAACCCCAAATACTTGTATTGTGTGAAGTATTGGCTTACAGAGTCTGTCTTCTTTCGAACTACTCCTGATTACTGTGTATTACAGATCCCATTAATATCCACTGTAAACAGAAGAGACAAGCAAGAAGAGTTCAGCATATCCTGCAAAACTATTTCTAGGAATAATAAAAGAAACCCAAAATTAAAGATACAAAATTAATATTCTTCATTACAAATCTATAATATGACTCATACTTTCAACAAGAGATGGCCCTTTAGGGTCAGTTGATCTACCTGTGCACTCCGTGGTTATAAAGTAATAACGTAGTAATATTCACCTTCACCTAGCCCTCGTAGAAATTAACAACACCTTTCCACTCACTTTGACCCAATCCCATTCTCTTTCCATTTTCCTTCTCAGCTGTAGTCATCAACATTGTTTTTATAACTCTAAGTCACAGAAAAATACTTTGCAGCTGTCAGGAAAGTGCTAAAAATCCTCACTTCTTAGCATATGATCATTCAATTAAGAGGATAAATAGTGACCCAGAGGTTGATTGGAACTGGCTTTGCTTCCCACATTTCCACAATTTAAGATGGAAGTGATAGAGGAAATGTTGTGTTGAGAATGCTTGCATATTCCCTGCTAATGGTGGAAATGCTTAAGTATTGTCTGCACAGAGCTAACATAAACCAAAGTGGTTTATTACCACTGTTTTGTGATTTATGGTTCACATTATGACTTTATTTTGAAATAGTTTCATTAAAAATTAATGTGTGGTGAAGGAAGAACGCACAACAAGTTACAGCGATCAGGTTCTATCAGGGGCAAGGCCATTCGGTGATTTATTCCATATAATCCACTGAAACAAGCATTTCTGTGCTGCATCTATCTGGATGCTGCAAGATGCAGCATCTCATGCTGGAGCTTCCCAGGTGAGGCAGTCATGCTGTTGTATCCGGCTGTCAGAGCTGCATACCACGAGGGATTGGTTTGGGTCTTTTTAAGATCTGAGTAGTTTATAACAAAATCTGAATTATTTATAACCAGTGTTCTCAGCATTGATTAGTGTTCTTTTGTAACAGAATGTCTTTTTGATAATGCTTCATTCCTTTAATGTCTTGTGGAAACTCAAGAAACTGGCTATTGCATTACTTAATGGAAAAATCGGCTTTCATTTTTATCAGGTATGTAATGGAAGATTAAGTATTGATATTTTTTTCCTCTCTCAGGTATGCACATCATTAACACTGATAAAAAAGAGGACCAGTTAGGAGACAAGTTAACAATCCTAAGGAATCACTTTTCCTGTCGGGCTCAGGGAAGATGATCTCCCTTTAGCACCGCCCAAGTGCCAGGCTCACTCGCTGGGATAATGTTCCACCGGTCCACTGGTAGAAGCATCTCCTGTGCCTCGCTCTGACCTTCTCACCAGGGAAATCATGCTTGGCTACTTCTATGGCACTCTTCCTGTCATCAGCATCATTAAGTGACTCACCATCACTTCATAAATTAATAGGCCCACATGGGAAAATGGAGGGAAAGAGAAGTTGTTGAGAGCAATAAAAGCATCAACGGTTGGGAGAAGAGAATTGAACCCAGGGGGCCTGGCATCCACAAACATCATCCCTTTTCAAGGGCTGTAGCATGATCCGTCTTTGACAAGTTATACCTTCTGAGAGGTTCAATCTACTTTAAGTCAAATATGTACATAAAAATATAGTTTTAAAAGCAGGTGTTTTAATAATATGCAAAAGATAGGAATGCAACAGTTCCTTCTCATATTTTGAATTTTGTTTATGGAGATTGACACAAGAATATATTTGTGAAGGGAGAATATTTTTCTTTTCCTGATACAGATTAGATCCGCTTCAAATATCTTTACAAATACTTTTTTTGTACTAATAATGTCTCATTTGAAAAAAAGGTAGAATCTAGTTTTGAAGTAGAGGAAATCATCAGCACTGAATTTGTCTGTAAAAAATTTTGAAGAATTATGTGCTAGACAATTTTGTTGTAATTTCTGTTTTGTTTTGAGTTTATTAGTAAATGCTGCCAGGATCATATGCAATATGCAGGCTTCAGCAGGAGTCAGGCTCCAGACACCTTTTTATTTCAGGAGTGTGTTAGTCTAATTTAAACACATTGAAAACTTCTCTTCTTTGGTTTGGACTATAAAGCTGAAAAAGTTTCACTGAACTAAGGCCATTAAGCTTCTAGTAAGAATATGCCCCTTGGGGTTTAATGTATTTTCTTTAGATACACAGACTTCAACGCTGCAGGCAATTCATCTTAACTTTCCTGGTTGTCCTTCCTCCTTCAGCTGGGTGTTCAAAACAATTACACTGGGGTTTTTTATATATAACTTAGTCTTCTGTGACCGACAGGATGTATTTCTAGAGTCTGTTCCTGAAATTTTTCATAAGTACAGAAAATTTCTTTCCAAAATCCGCATCTTTCAAGCGAATGCTCTTCTTTATTGATACCCAAATAATCAGAGCCTATCTAATCAGATACAGGCAAATTCTTTGCTAACAGAAGAGATGAGATAAGAGAGAGAAGGGGAAACATTTCCTCTATTTCATTTGAAAACTCAAATTTTGACAAAGGAAACCATAAAAGATTTTCTGGTGAGTGGCTTGCAGCTAACACCTCCACTGAAAGTTGCAGAGTGCTGAGGAAAAATGATACTTAAATGAAATATTTTATCAGACTTGATCTTCTGGGAGTCGAAGTATTTTACGTTTTGTCTCCACACATGCTCAGTTTGATGGGGCACCGGTCTATCATAATGTCATTATCGTAATTAATAATACATCTATGCAAAGCTGTGTAGGAAACTCTGCTCTCTCAGGCGGGTTTCTGAGTGCAGGATTTGGAACCCTGGGCTTTATCCTGCTTTCTGCACCCACGTGGAAAAACAAAGAGGGGTGACAAACCTCCTAGAGAAGCGGAGCTGAGACAGGTCCTGCATCCTGACACCTCCAAGGAGCTGACCTGACTGTTTCGCTCCCCCTGGCTCACCCAAGCGAGGGACCCGGAACAATGTGCTGCCCATGCTTCCTGCAGCTGACCTCAAGGGCAGAAAGGCTCTTTAATATCCTTGCTTTACTGTGCGTGCCAAGCCAGAATTCTGGGCTCAGGCTAGAGACAGGTGGGGTTTTATCACCAGCCAGCATCCTCCTGCCAAGCAGGCGGTGGCAGGGAGTTGGCACCAGGTTTCTAGGTCTAATTCCAGAGTACTCTGGCACTCATAGGAAATTCTTTGTAACATTCCCTTTGCTCTAATATTCAATTAGCTTTAAAATGAGTGAAAAGCCTGGATGAGCTGAGATGGCCATTTTACCAAGTACTGTACCATCACAAAGAGTTCACAGACAGCTGTTTCAAAGTAATTGAAGTCATAATGTGCAGAAAAATGGCTTTTCTAATGGTTGCCTTGAAGATTTATTTTTTTTTAATGTAATTAAAAAGTAGATTTAGAAATATGCTCGGCAACCCGAAAGATTAAATATTAATATGGTGCATAATTAATGAATGATACATCTCTTGATTACTAATGGGTTATTGACTCTAAAAGCCTAACATTATGGAATATTAGGGCAAACAAAGGCTTTGGGGGAATATCTCTAAGTTTCCAGGATGAAGCTGCATCTTTGTCCTTCTAAAAAGTTGTACACGTCTTTCAATGCCCTCCAAACCACTGAAAAATAACAGACTGAAAGGTACAATTTTTATAGCTGCTTTTGAAAGCTGTGTTCTTAGCATTTATTCTACACCGGAATCCCAACCTGCAGGTTCTTCTGTCAAGGAAAATTCTGTCTAAAAGCATATTTTGTCTTAGAATAGAAATTTGTCACATTGCCATTGTTGTCATCATCTTGTTACTTTAAAAAATATTACAATGCTTTGCTGGTCAGTCATCAGCATAACTGTCTATGCTAAATGTGCCTTTGTATAAAGTAAAATTGCAAAAGCAGTAATATCAATCAAAATTCTTTATGCCAGTCAAACTTTCAAGACAGACTTTTAGCAATTTTGAAAAATTACACTTGGTTTTTCAAGAAATCACAGTAGAATTATAGCAGCATTATCAATTCCGCATTGTAAAATAGCAGAGACTAGAGAGTATATAGGTTTATTAATTCCATTGCATTGATAAATCCTTTTGCTTTGCCTTTTTCAAACATCAAACTTACAGCAAGACAGCTGCTAGTTGAGACGATGTGGTCTGCTGGCCTTCCTTGTACCTTTAAGTCTGAGGAGGTACAGGAAGATTCAATTCATCACGGAAGAGCTTGAGAATTAATACGGATGTCAGCAAGTGTTTTAACCCAGAAATTATACCCCATTTGTAGTCAGGAAAAGGGTCCAGCTGAAGTTAATGCTGCCTTCCAGCTCAGCAGCCTATTTCCTTTAAAAGCTGTATTACGTAACCAGTAGGATACCAGAGTCCATACCCCAAAATGCCAAGGCACTGATTTGTCTGCTTTCTGAAGACAGCTTTCTGCTGAGGAGGCAGCTCAGAGCAGAGAGGCAGCTTGCATCCCACGCATTTCCACAGGTTTCCTGCACGTTCTTGGATGAAGACAAAATCCAGGGTGGTTTTGTGGGAGCCTGAGAGCTCCCATGATGGACCTGTGGGAGTGACCTCAGTGCCCTGCCCTCAGGCCACAAGGCAAAGCTGGAGCTGAGTCACCCCTGTATTCATATTGTGATTGCCACCAACTGCCCGGATCCTGCTTGGCCGTACTGCTGCTCAGCCACTCATTCCCTTCTTGCACTTGTGAAAACGATTACTCTTATTTTATTGTATTTGCCTCTGTCCTTAGCAAATTAATTCCAACTTTTTTTGTCAGATTATTTATATTATTTATCAAGATCAAGTGCAATTTTAATCCTGACTCTTAAGTGTACTTGCAGTTTCTCCCAGATTATCAACTGCAAATTTAATTTCTGTCAGGAATGGTCGCATACTTGTGCCTATTTGGGGTCCATTAACATTAATTAGGTCAAGAACCCTTTTATTCAGAGATGTTTTTTCCACTATTACATCTTAACTGGCTCAGATGTGATAACCAAAAAAGATAAAATTATTTTTTGATAATACAGAGGAGTTTTAAAATGGATTTTCTGCAGTTTAGAGTAGTACACATATATAAATACGCATGCATAAATAAAACAAACAAAAAAAAATTTAATCAAGTGTCTAAATACAAAAGGAGGAGGGAATGAAACTAAAAAGAAATTCTCCTTCACAATGAACAAGTGCAATGATGGTATTCCTAGCTGAGGAAGCTTTTAGAAGAAAGTCCTGCCCATATTGATAAGCTATTAATACTCACTTTAACCCACAACTAAACCATTCATTGTCCTTTCAATGTTTGATACATGATGTGCTATCATCTCTTCAAGAAACACCATCCAGAAAACCTGCCCTTTCACTACATTCTTGCTTATATTAAGATGAGTTCTTCCATTCAAAGCTCAGAAACTCCTCTCATGGTCTGTGCTGCTTTCATATAGAAAAAAAAAAAAAGCCCTTTGGAAATTCAAACAGGTGATATCCATTAAAAAAATGACAGTTTTCAGAACAGATATTTCACGCTCAGAATTTTCATGTTTACACACTAAAGAATCACTTCTGAAAGAACATGCTTCCTACCTAACAGATACATACGTGGCAAAATATGTATAGCTGGATTAATTTATAAGTGATAGCAAATACATAGAACCCAGCTTACACCAGAGCACGCTCACAGTTTTAGTTAGCTTTCTAAATTGTCAGGCCTTGACAAAATATCAGGAATTAAAGTGATAATAAATTAATTGATATATTCTTTTTTTTTTTTTT